>JAYRBW010089515.1:0-21639 GCA_036023295.1 Invenusta paracnida
ATCGACCATAACTAAGAATGGAGCTCCTATCCATTCTCTAAAGTCGATGTTGAGTCTCTCCATCGGTCTTTCAGAGTTTGGCCATGATGACCACTCCTGTTTCGTAGTACTTTTGGCCTTGTAAGCCAGACATGAAGGACAATTTTTTACCATCTCTTCAATATCTGAGTTTATATTTGTCCAGTAGTAATGCTGTCTCACCATCGATCTATTCCAGGGTGTTCTTGGTTAATCTCAGACAAGATGATATGTTGTAATTCTTCCGGTATAACGAGCGAGTTGTTTTTATAAATGAAGTCCCCTTTGACTGTCAAGTCTTAAGCTACGTTCCTAAATGGAAGGAGCCTTGGCATCTAAATTTTTTGGAAATCCATTTCTGATATATTCCTTCAGGACAATCCATTTACTTTGAGAAAATATGCGTTTCAGTACCTTCTGCATTTGCGGGATAGGTGGGTCCTCAAAGACGGCGTTTATTTCGAATACGCCATCATCTTTTTCCGATGTCCAACCACATCGAGACAATATATCTGCAATGTGCATGTCAGCGGATTTGGCTGATTTGATTGTAAAGTTATAAGCCATTAGACTCAACGCCCACTTTTGCAGTCGGGTCCTGATATTTTGTTGACTCTTTTCTCGGAATTAAAGATATATTGAAGAAGCTTATGATCCGTGACAAGGGTGAATGGCTTTCCTAGAAGAAATGTTGGCAGTTTCTTAACAGTCCATACAATGGCTAGAGCTTCGCGCTCGATTTGCCAGTAGTTCTTTTCTGCATCTGTAAGAATCTTTGAATGGCTAAAACTGGTTTACCATTCTGTTGCAAAATTTCTGCAATCCTCCTTTTGACTAGCGTCACAAGTCAACGTAACAGGCTGATCGGGTTGATAAGCTTGAAGTATCAGTGCGGATTTGAAAGGCTGTCCTTGATTTTATCGATGCTTTCTTTTTCTGTGCCATTTCAAATGATATTTTATTTTTTAGACGTCTGCACAAAGGTTTTGTCATTTCGGTCAAGTTAGGAATGTAACGACTGAAAAATTGAACGCTTCCCAACCACGATTGTAGCTCTCTGTTAGGGCCTATCTCTTTGCTTGAAATGACGTGGCCAAGGAACGGTACTTCGCTTCTTGTAAAAAGACATTTTTCTTACTCCTTCAGACGTTTCATTGTTTTATCCAGGTTTTTTGTGTTCCTGTTCCATTCTACCCGTCACCAGAATGTCATCCATATATGAGACTGCACCTTCCAAGACGCCCAAGCTATCAAGAAGGTTCTTCTTAAATATTCCCGTGATAGAAATCAGACCATACGGCAATCTGGTTTATCTGTACAAAATAAAAGGAGTATTGATTGTTGTGAGACGTTTACTCTCTTCGTTCAATTTTAACTGTAGATACGCACCCTCCAGATCTATTTTTGAGAATACTTCCATTCTTCTGACCTTTTGTAGTATGTCGTTAATATTGAGATTGCATGTCGGTACATGAAGCAAACACTTCTTGACAGTTGATTTATGATCTGCACAAATGCGAACTTTTTCATTTGCTTTCCTCGCGACAATAATAGGTTGCATTCTCAGCACTTTCAACCTTTTCCAATATACCCTGTTCAATCATGACATCTAATCTTCCTTTCACCTCGTCTTCAATGCCAAAGGAATTGATCTTGCTTTGAGGAATGGTATTTCAGCATCTTGTTTTATTGGTATTTCCACTTCAATGTCACGAATGGATTCATGAGACACCGTATTTATCATCTTGAGTAACTCCAGTTGTTGTGCGGTCTTGGATCCAAGTATCGGTATACCTGTACCTTCGAAAACCAGATAGTCAGCTTCCACAACCATCTCGTTTGCTTTTATCTCAGTACTAAATTTACCAACAACTGGAAGTCCCTCTTTGTGTCCATATGTATAGATTCGTTCATCACACTTCCATGACTTACATTTAATACATTGTTGTTTCAGGCTTTCCCATGTGGCTGTATCCAGAACATTTTTTGAGGATCCTGAATCAATTAACACTTCAATATCCACATTTCCGAAGTAACAAATAACAGTATCTATTTTACCTTTCGTATTAACGCTATAAACAAAATTAGACTCATCATCCGAATCTGGCTTTGTCTCGATAAATCTCACTTTGTTGTAGTTATTCTTCGTTTTACAACAATTTGCAAAATGTCCCGTCAAATCATATTGCCTACATTTTGCATTTTTTGCTAGGCAGTTTGGTCTTTTCGCGTGATGGCCAGTTTTGCCACATCGGAAGCAACTGCCGTTCAAGCTTTTATTGTCTTTTCCCTGGCATCCTGTCCTTTGAAATTCACCTTTTGACTAATAATTATGTTGAGTTTTCTTCTTTCGGTGAATAGTATTGCATCTTCCTTTTTCTACTTAGTCGTCAATGTAACTCTGCTCTTGAATTTGGGAAATTCCAAATGTTCTTGCGACCTGGATCGCCTCATTCAGCTCAATCACAACCCTTTCTAAGAATTTCCGACTTACTATTTGGTTGTAGCACCCATCAATTAATTGATACTTTATTTGATTGTCGAGATTAACGAAATCGCACTTTTCTGTTTGCGTTATTATCAGGGTAATAAATTGATCAAGACTCTCACTAGGTTCCTGCATATTTATCAGAAAAACATGTCTAGTATAAGACTTGTTTGGTTTTGGGCAAAAATATTTATTAAGTCGTGCTACTGTCACTTCGTACGCATTTTTATCTGCTTAGTTCTCACCAGAAAGCAATGTCTCATAGACATCTTGCACATCCTTTCCTGCCAAATGCAGTAACAATGCTTTTCTCTGAGTAACATCAGTTATACCTCTTCCTTCTACCATATACCGGAAGCTAAGGAGCCATTTCTGACAACCACCTGATAAATTTATTGGATCAGTTTTAGTGTAAAATGGTTTAACATTAATCTCAAAACTCATATTTAAATATTTCTAGTACAAAATATAACAATTACAAATTAACAGAAAATACACAAATTGTCTGCTACTACTATCAGTAGTACATCTAATATACGAAAATAAATATAATTTAACAAAATAAAATTAATTGTCACGCTTCCAAATAATAAAATTAATAATTAATACAGTGAGTCACCAATATCATTAACAATATCTCCTCCCGAAAACGATAGTATAATGCAACAGGTCCAAATCAATCCAAAGACAAAAATCCAATTTATAAAATCCAGTGAAATGTGTCCAGTCGAAATAATCCAAGTATATCCAGAGAAATTTGAGTCCGATAGAAATCTCGTCGCCAATGTTATATTGTTTGTATAAGTTCTAATTTAATATATATACTAAGAATATTATATAGTTCCCAATCTTATCTCCAATTAAATGACAATGAACCTTCTAACTACCGTAAAAAAAGTTACGTTAGGTACCATTGGAGTTGCTTACTACCCCAATAATAATATTGTAATTTTAGCTCAAAAACAAAGATATATTTACTGCAACATATTATATATTTTATTACTAGCATAGAAAGTCTTGTTTACATTAGAAAAAAGTTTCAATAACAGTTAGCATCTGTGTACACAGACCATCCGGAGGTGCACTTATATATGGCCTTGTCGCAGGTGCTGCATCGCTCGATAGTCTTGTGATCCTGATCTCGAGGGCAGGAAGTGCAGCGGATACGCTTTCTCGGTCTGTGGGCATCTACTGCAGGCAGGGGGCGAACCTCTAATGCTTCAGGTTGCGCCACCTGGCAGACCAGCATCTGTTCAGTCATGAGCTCTAATGCCAGCTTCTCTAAGTAGAGACGCCTTCGATGAAATTTCCCTGCCATGAAGTTAGGGAAGCAAAACAGGAAAATGACAAAGGTATTGTATGCAGCAATGTCCACTAAATTCCCGAAGAACACTTGTTTGGAAATGTATGAAACGAGTGTCATTTCATCGTGGAAGGCGAACTTACTTTGTTGCATGGGGCGAGAATGGACGTCTAAGATAGCATGAGGCAGAATCAGAAGTAGGTAAGTCGATGATTCAGCATAGACTGTGCCTGTGAAGAATATCCTTCTCTGGCGGTTCATCAACTTCGTCACTTACATCGGCGATTTCCTCATCTTCTTCAGAAACTCTTTCGAACTCATCATCGCTTTCTTGAGTATGGATTGTAAGGCTTGCTCTGTAGTATACCGTTTAGTTATGTTATGAATTAGTAATATATGCCAGATATTCAAAGTTCAACTTTGAATATTTATGATGATGTACTTGTAGTCAATTATATTATAACGAAACATACACGTATTTACTCGAATTTCCAATTTGTAGGAAGAAGCCCATCAGACAGAGCATTGAGCGCTAAGTATTGGGAATGATATCAATTTATTACAAGTAGTTGAATTCATAAAAATATAAGTTTTGCATGGTTATATTGCTAGCTATATAGGTATTTACTGGAATTTTCAATATTCTAGAAATATGCCAATCAGGATACAGTGTATGCGTTGTATTAGGATCGATTTCAATGTAACTAATATTTTTGTACATATAGCAATTATATGCCTACTGATGCGAGTTCGCAAAATAAAAATAAATAAAGATAACCAGGATTGGGGTCGCTGCTACTTAACGTTGCATTTTTTTTAATTGCTCATAAATAGTATTATTATGAAAGCGATTTCGATTTTTTTCAGTGCTATTATATAAAGGAAACATTTGTAGATTTTTTACCATGGAACTTTTGTTTAAAAAAAAATTTGGTGCAAAGCTATAGAAAGAAGAAATGTTTTCTGGGGTCGCTAGCGACCCCAGCGCGGTAGTTAGAAGGTTAAAACTTGCTTTGTATCAAAATTCTCATTAATACTATTCTTATTTTATATAATAATTGCGATTTTCCTCAAAATAAGATAATAACAATAATTACAATATGTTTTAATTATGAAAACAATAATTAAAAAAGTTACTATAGTCAGTGTATTCCTTTCCAATAATATGATACAAAACTAAACTTGGGGTTACTTTCGGTTCTGACATATGCTTTATCTTAAGATTTAACTATAAAATCAATATTCTGGATAAAATTCTTTTGACTCAAACATGATATATTACATATTTAAGGTTTTTGAGACATGTGACAGATGTTTAGACTTTAATTTGTTGTATAAGAAATATTATTTTAAAGATAAGAAGAGTCAAGATGAACAAAGTTTGACATTTACCAGTTTATGAGTGCTATTTCTGATATCAAAAATATATAGACATCAATTTAAAATTAGACATTTGTTTAAAACAAAGATTATATAAGATTAATTACATGTTGATAATGTGTTCTTCAAATGTTTTTTGTCATTTTTTTTCCGTTGAGCTAAGATAAACAAAAAATTGAGTTTTATAATAAATAAATGTCAATACTTATTCACAGCTCAAAAGTTTTACTTGTATAATTAATTAACTACCGTGATAACAGACTACTAAATATATACATAACTCGGAAATTAAATTTAAAATTGTGTACAAATATTTTGATACTATTTAACAAAAAATAATATTATAATTTTTCAAAATCGTTCTGTTGTTTAGTCCTTCATAATAAACATTACATTACATTACATAATATTACATAAACATACACAACCTTATCTTATTTTACAATATAACATACTTGTGTTTGTTACATTTCAAAGAAATACTTTTATGAAAGCAAAGTGAACATAAAATTTTGGATAATTATAATAACATGATAGAGTTAGGTACTGATTAATAATAAATAAATAAACCTATATAATCAGTACCTAACTCTATCATGTTATTATAATTATCCAAAATAATTGATTAAATAACTTTTTAGGATAATATAATATTTCAGTCTAAAACAGCCATTTAACTACTTCAGTTAACTAAACTGATAAACTAACAAGTAAAATTGCATTCTATATGGATATGACCCATAGAAATGAGAGTTCGATAAAAGTGACATGTCAACATATGATGATTTCC
The DNA here is from genome assembly GCA_036023295.1 of Invenusta paracnida. Taxonomy (NCBI): domain Eukaryota; kingdom Metazoa; phylum Platyhelminthes; order Proseriata; family Coelogynoporidae; genus Invenusta; species Invenusta paracnida. Next base: position 5,980 of record JAYRBW010089515.1, read on the forward strand.
CGAAATTCAGTGTGCGAACGTTGTTCAACATTGTACTGGAAAATTCCAAAGCTATTTTATAAAATAACGCGTTTTATCTATAACTAAACAAAACAATTATTTATATCTATAGTTAAATATTAAAAAGTGGAACAATATCGGTTATTCTTATATCTTAGTTAAAGAGTATTAATTTTAATATAATTTTATATCTTTAGTTTACATATAATATGTAAAAAGAAAACCTATTATTATCAAATTTAAACCAGCTTACCGTTGTTTCTTTCTTTTGAATTCACGTAATTTTTCTGTTTTATGATCGGATGTTTGTCAACAAAGTTGAACATAATTTTGATTTTCCGCTTCTATAGCCTGTTTCTATGGTATAATCATCTTACGAGAGATAATAAGTTCGAAATATCTCTCCTGTGGCTTCCCTATTCACTATATATTATGTTAGCAGTATATCTAATAATGTTGATAACATGAAGTCATTAGATGAAAGTTTGAAACTGGGATGTTTCAGAACTTAAAAAAGCTTGATAGAGTATCATTTTGCTATAATATTCACACTATGATACTTACTTAGTATTTGAATTAATTAACATAGTTTTAAAAATAATTCAAACCAAAGTGATATAAAAGTGATAAAAATAATTGTTAAAAGATAAAATGATTTTATAGCACTAACTTTATATATGTTTTATAGATATAAAAAGTATTAATCAGTATCTATATAATGCTTAAAAAATAATTAATATTTTACTTGTTCCGCAAATATCTATCCGCTTATTAATTATATAATAAGGTTAATAAAACACAACATAAAGCCAACTTCGCATTGAAACACTTTATAATGTTGGTCTAGAACTAGATTACACAAGATTACACCACAAGTTACACAGACGAAAAGTTCATTTTTTTACATTGTTGTGCTTTGCCTTCTTCGGGCACATGATATATAATTATAGTGAGACATACACATACACTTTGATAAGCAAACACCTTTCAAATTCAAGAGTCCGTTTTAATTGTGCGCCTATCGCCAATCTGGATAGGATGATATTATATGAATATAATACACTGTGCAAAAAAACAGGAAAATAAAAAAATGTTGTTTTGGACTGACTCAGCTATGTCAACAATTCGGGTTGCAAAGTTTAGAGTAACTCTGGAACCTTCACTCTGGGATTAAGACAATATGCAAGCAAGCACGAGGCATGAAGGGGTGCCAAACAAACCTTTAAAACTGGACAATTCAAAATCATGTTAAAGTTGTTTGCACTTAAAATTTAAACTGTGCATGTTTCTCAATATTTGGGAAATAAATACGGATGCACGTTTTAACTCTACATTATTATAGTTGCGAGACAAACCGTGTAAATCTATATTTTTAAAATATTCTTCCTACTCTCTCCTTTTTTACAACGTTAGAATTATTGTAAACACAATGAATGTCTCAGCTCTCTTTATTTATTACTAAGTGTCATATTGTTGGTTGAAGACAGAAGGAAAGGAAAACACTAGAAGATAAAATACTGGGTGAATATTACGTCATTAAAGAATTTCACGTGTTTTACTGCATTGTGATATGAAATATTATGTTAGTTTAAATGGAAAGATCAATGTTGCTAAAAGTAAAAGCAAAATTACTTAATCCTTTCTATTTTCGTAAAATTTTACAACTACGAGTATTATAATAATTTCTTTAAGAATTATTAATATTTTTATTTATTAATAGCATTATTTGTATTATTTTAACAATTAAATTGCTTTACTAATATTTACTAATATATTTACTAACAGATAACAGAAATATATTGAAAAAGCAAAATTTGTATAAAATAGAATTGTAAAAACACTAATGTTAGTGTTTATCATAAAGAAAAGTAACAACCCATTGAAATAAAAAAAATAATAAAGTTATACGTTTCTGTTAGTCACAACTAACCATTATCCATCAAAACAGGGAGACAATGGGTATACATGACAATAAATATTATATAGAATACAATTAACTTAAGGAGTGTTACATAATATAATAGCAAAAATAATATTGAGCAATGAAAAATCTATACATGATTAAAACGAATAATAAATATTATACATCTAACATTATAAAATCACATTAATAGACAATCTATATAATAGTCAACAAAAACAATAAAAGGATGCAAATCGAAGCTAGAGTTGAGTAGGATGCACAGAAGTGAGCTTGATTAACAACGGATTTAGCTATCGAAATATAAATATTTAGAAAGCTGTATTTTTCTGTGTACTATTATTACGAAGTGTAAAATAAAAGCGTGTATTATTATCGTTAAATTTATTAAAAGCTGCTTCAACTCTGAACTCTAAAATTATTACAATTAAAAATAAGATTAGAAGCGGAGAAATCAATCGTGTGGTCAGTGAAAATCAATTGTGTGGTCAGTGGAAATCGATTGTGTGGTCAGTGGAAATCGATTGTTGTCAGTGGAAATCAATTGTGTGGTCAGTGGAAATCGACTGTGTGGTCAGTGGAAATCAATTGTGTGGTCAGTGGAAATTGATTGTGTGATCAGTGGAAATCGATTGTGTTGTCAGTGGAAATCGATTGTGTGGTCAGTGGAAATCGATTATGTGGTTAGTGGAAATAGAGTTATTATTTTTTCCACTGGACACACAATCGATTTCTCCGCTTCTAATTTTATTTATAATTGTAATAATTTTAAAGGTCGGCACATCGTTGAAGCAGCTCTTACTAAATTCAACAATAATAACGTCTGCTTTTTTAATATTTATATTCGACAACTAAATCGGTTGTTAATGCCATCAAGCCCTCTTCTGTACATCCTACTTAACCCTGGCTTCGAATTGTACTTATTGATTTTGATGACTATGTTATGGATTATCTTTCAATGTGAATTTATAATGTTAGATGTAGGTATAATATTTATTATTCTTTTTAATTATGTATAAGTTTTTCATTACTCAATATTATTTTTACTATTATATTATGTAACACTCTTTAAGTTAATTGTATGCGATATATATTTATAGTCATGTATCCATTGTCTCCCTGTTTTGATTGATAATGGTTAGTTGTGACTAACAAAACATATTACATTATTATTTTTTTAATTTCAATTGTGGATTTTTACTTCTCTTTAATATGTATCATTAAAAGTGAAAAACTTTCTTTTTTCTCACATTATTCAAAGCGGTTTTTGTAATATTTCTATCAACACAGTATAATTGTTTAAATATATTTATTTTTATTTTATATAATGAAACTTCAAAAATGGAATGGAGTTTATAAAGAAGTTATTGTACAACTTAAAGAGTAAAATAATGTATGATACTAAAATATATTCTGGTAATGTTTTAAATACAAAAGTATAATTTAGTTCGAATGATTTGAATCATTGTCAAAATGATAATAGATATAATTTTATTAAATCGTAATATTTAGCATGAACATTGTAATAATATATTTATTACAATAATAGAGTTAATTTTAATATAATTCTCGTAGTATGTATATGTTTATTTACTTGCTAAATATCTTAAATTGTAATTTATTTTATAATTTTTTTAATAATGTTTTTTTTATATTTTCTAACACAATCATATATTTCATTATCTATAAATGAATGGAGACATAAACTTGGTCTCCAGCAAATTTTACGCCTATTTGTAAGCTTAATGCAGATGCTAATATATATAAACACGCTTCACAATGTTGATAATATGTTTGTGTGCATTATAGTTTGAATATTACCCACACTGCCCTTTTATTCCTAGTGATGTGGAATTTGTTCTGGATAAAAATAGTGGAATCGTTCAAATATTTGATCATTCAACAAAGTCATAAGGACAAGGACAGCTATAGATAGACAAATCGACAATATATGTATAAGTTCTTCACAAGAACAGGTATCGAATCAACTAATTCCTAAATATATATCTAGTGAGATTGGGGAGCTCCAAAATATGTTAAAATGGAAGAGAATGAGAGGCTACTTTATAGTTTCTGTTTTTTGCTTCTCTCTCTCTCTCTCTCTCTCTCTCTCTGCCTTGCCAAAAACTATTAACTGAATTTGTAATCAACATTGTACATCGTGCGCAGCAGTGCTTAATTGTGCCTTTGACTCAAAAATAATATCGGTGCATTAAGTGTTTTTCCCTTCTGGATCGTAAAATGATCTCTGCTTTTGAATATTCAAGACTGAGAATGAAATGATAACTCCAGGGATATGGAAACAAATGACACTCAACGGTGAATGTATGCTTGGTGGAAAGGGAGGGAGAGGGAAATATTAGAACAACAGATTGATAAAGTGGGTGATTAACGGCTGATAGATGCCTTGAATTGTTACTAATTAACTGGAGAACGAATCCTCTCTCAAAAATTAAATATAGTTGGATAGAAAATAATAAAGTTAGTTTTGACAAAAAGTTTCAGTAACAATTAGATCATCGAATCGTTTAATAAAATAGTGGAAGTGAAAAATAATTTGACTTTAAGCAACCAGAATAATGTTTTGTTTCATTGAAGTATATTTAGCAGTTGAAGAAAGGTAAACGGGAGTGTTAACGATGGTTTGTCTAGCATCCTGTATATACTACTCGATATGTGTGAGATATTTAATATGTTTAAGGTTTGTGTGATCATACCATTGTACAGTATGGTCTAAGATAGAGAGAATAAACTTAAATGGAAGACAGGATTGTTTTATCAAAACTGAGGAATATCTGCGTGATTAAAGTTATAATCATCTGTATATTATGTCAACTATAAATAATTCATGTCAATTAGTGATTTCACCTTGTCTCTGGGACTTGAACTGACTGCATTTGGAGGTTAAATGATTGACTCAAATGATAAGCGACGTTTTTCTTTCAATATATAAAACATTGTTATACCTTCAGTTAAAATATATGTATACCTTCAAATTTATATTATATAAGTCCTAACGTTTATAAATTTACTATAAGAACACAAAAATGTACAGTTCTTAGAATACAATCTTTAAAATGTGTTCATTTTTCTGAGAATATTTTACTATTAATATTTATTAAATAATTTACCTTAAATCGTGAAGATATTTAAAAGATTAGTTTTTTAAATATATTTAACATTGAGTATGACTACGAAGATTAATAAATTAAATAATTACTAAATAATTTTGCATTTGTTATAATTTTATTGTATAATTGTATTATTATATATAATTGTCAGCACAGATGTATAACTTTAATATTTTAATTTTATACTAATAAAAAGGTAGGATTAGAAAAACATATAACTTAAAGTACATACAAATAATGTATGTTATAATTATGTATTTATCCAAAGCAGTTCAAAACTGACGTGCATAAATTGTTTTATTTAGTAACAGATAATATTAAATGTATTTTATAAACTTACAAGTATCATTCAAAAATAAGTTCCTATGAACAGGTAGGAAACAAATGTATATATATATATATAGTTATGTGTAGTACATACATTCTCTACAAATAATAATATTCTACGCTAACTTAATTATTAGCTTAAGTTTTTGGAAAATAAAATAAAATAACGTATAAACATATCAGTCTATAGCTGTGTGTGTGTGTGTGTATGTGTGTGTATATGACGTATATAATGTGTACATAGAAATATGTATATATATAAATATCGCATGCTTCTACTCAATAAATAATGCTGTGTTGATTAAAGTAGCTATTCATTCTTCTATGTGGTTTTTGTAAAAAAATATTTATTTATATTTATCATTAATATTATTTTGAAGAGAATAGTTTGTGCACTAAAGATGAAGATAGCAAAAAATTATAAGTCGAAATAAATATAAATTTAGTGGAAATAACTAACAGAATAAAATTTCAATTTAGCAAGTAATCAGAAAGAAAAAAGCTTGATGCAATAATTATCATAATACGTATATAAAACAAAATATTAACTAAATAATTAGATAAAAGAATTAACAAAAGATAACAAAAGCAAAGATAATAGCAGTAAATTCTATAGAATACACAAACATAGACAAATTAACGATTACTTCTGATTTAAATTGAGTTTTTTGTGTAAATCAGTTGAATTAAACTTAAATGATGTGAAAAAAATTATAACGAAATTATCACAAAGCCTAAAGTCTAATTATATATTAAGTAAATAATATAAATATAATTTACGTAGAATATGCAATACAAAAATTAAAAATCAAAAGAATTAGAAATGAAACGAAAAAATGAAATGACAATGATTATAGTAAAGAATTCTAAAAATAAAGCTACTTCCTTGCTATAAATATATCCAATCTTATAATCTAATTATGTAGCATTTTAAAAATGTCGGTTTTCTACCCATAGACTATTTAAAATAATGTAATTCAAAAATATTATTTAAAAAATCTAAATTTAACCAAGTTCATAAAATATAGAATAATTATTACTATGTATTCATGAAATGGTTAATATACCTATTATTTTTATTACCAAAACAATAAATACACAATCATTTTGTACACAAACGTAAAAAGATGTAAGATTTCATATCTTTTACATATTAAACAATTAAAGCTTCGAAACATTGTGAATTGATAAAGTTGTGTAATCGTTAAGAACTAATTAATGATATATATCTAAATACCAGATCGCTCAATAGATTTAATTATTCAATTTAAACTGTTAACTAAATAATAAGTAAAATATAATCAGATATACATGTAATTATTCTCTTATGTTTAGTTCCCTTATATAACAGTTCCGTTATATGTTGATAATTAATAAATGTGTTCAATATTCCAATTTTTTCGTTTACGTGCAAGATCTATTTTTATATCATTTTTAAAAAACATCAATGAGCAAAACTGAATGGTTTAAAAAGAATTCATTTACAGTTCATTACATAGTCAAAATTTAAAGATTCAAAACTAGTTTAATAAAAAATAATGTTCAGCTGATTGTTTATGCATGAAAATTACAAGATTCTAAATAACTAGAATTTTTTAGAAATTTTAGATAAAAATGCTGAATTTTTCTCAAGAATAAGCTGCATGAGGTACTCTAAATAAGAGAAGACATTGAAATTAAATAATAATAAACATAAATATAAATATCATTATCTATTATTATTATTAATATTATTAATAATTATATTAATCATTAAAATCAATTTAATCAATGTTATTTTCACTTATTATTTTGTTCCCATCACCTAAATTTACGATTTTATTTGACGGTTCGAACAACGTTTAAAAATCAACCTTTCTATAACAATATGTTTGGAAGTTATCGGTACATTATTATATAATAATTTTTGTGACCCCAAGTCAATTTGACAGCATTGGTACTCACACTAAAGAAAATTATTGATCTTTCATAAAATAACCATGAAAAATGGAAATCACTTTCAGGAAATTAAAAACATTGTATTTGTACGTTGCTAATGGAATGTGGTTTAAAATACGATCAAAATACTGTCGGTTTAGTGTTTTGATTCTGCGAAAAATTAGCTTGGATTTCCCGAATAATGCCATAAATCAGACAATATTTCATCAAAGAAGCAAACTATGTATTGTGCAACAAAAATTATTTTACGAATGATAGAAAATTTCTATTTGTTCACCTCTATTATAACTTTTATTTATGTACACTCTTTCTCACTGATAAATATTACTTTGCCACATAAAAAGTAGTTTTATAAATAATCATATTTATCGCATTTTTGTGTGTGGTCTTATCCTATGAAACAGTAAATAAATTAATGGAACTTTCTATTTAATCTCTAGAATTCGTCAAACATTTCAGATTAATTGAACTTATAATATGTATTATCTAAAATGAAGGTTTTTGTAACTGTATAAAATTAATGTATTTTTCAAAATTTCTATCAAATCGTTACTTATTATAGCATAATAATTAGACACAATTAATTGGTGATTATAGTTCAGCGTATTAATTACAGTTTGAATAGTTTTTGTGCTGTTTATACAAAATTACTTTATAAATCCTAAATCACATTTGACAACCGTAATATCGATTGACAATCCTGAATGGCATATGCATATTTGAACGTCATAATTGTGTCGAAACATTTTATATGTGGAGGAACTAAAGGAGTGTGTTTACATAAAATTATAATGGCACCTAAAAATAAACTTAACAAATATTTAATAAAATATTTATATTTGACATATATATTTCTATGGTAGCTCGACCGATCATTTCTATAGAATATAAGTCGAGTGTATTTACTTATCTATTCTATAATTGTATATAAAAATAAAGTTAATTTGTTTTCTTGTACTAAAATGTAACTAATATTTCATATTATATGGGCACTTTCTTCTGATATCATTTATTATTATATCATTTAAATATATTCCTAATTATAAAAGTTATTGAATTGAAGAAAAGAGAATTCACAATGGCAGAAGTGGAAACAACGTTGAATTATTAACTTTTACCGAGATAAAGATATTGATTTTGGCATTTATACAAGAGACTAATTAAATTCGCCCGATTGTGCCAATTATTAATCAATTCACCCGTTAAACTGAGCAATTAAGTTTTTCTGGTAATCGGACCTGATCAATCGTGATCACCAAAGTTCTTGCAAATATAAAAATTTACTCCCTTTTAACTTTTAAGCTTTTTTAGTAAGGTTTAATTAATGCAATTGGAAACGTTCCGTCATTATTTAAAAGTTACTATATTTATTATTGGATGAATTTCTTTATATTTTTTATATAATGAATACATAATAAAATACGTTAACCTCATTAGAAACGGTATCTCATACATTTTACTGTTTTTTCATAAACGTATAATAATAAAATATATTACAGTTATTTTTAACGATGCTATAAATATATTAATACAGTAATTTCTTTATATTATTATGATTAGATATTATAATCAAATAATAAATTCTTTATTATACATACATATATAAAAATTGTCTATTTGTGTGCTAAATATGTTATATGTTGTAGAATAAAATATATTTAGCAATTGGTACGAACAATTCGTTTTTGTTGATGCAACTTATCTTATACGTAAGTTTTTCAAGGTTTTATATCTAAGCTGAGGTATATCTGTCTAATATTTTATTATTTGTAATAATAGTAGTAACTAGTAATAACATATTTGTTCACATTTTCTATAAATATACAATCTATATTTTGTATAAAAAACTGCATTACATAACAATATACTTAGAAATAGCGAATTTAAGTATATCTAAACATTATAATATAATAACAATTAATGTAATCCTTTTAAAATGTATGTCTTAATATTTTCCAAACGTGATGTCAAAAATTATTCATTTGTAATTTATTATTATTTACTCAAACCGACTTTCATAAATGCAAAAATAATCGAGTACGTACGTATATATAATGCGTTGTATACATCAATGAAATATTAGGAACGAAAAAGCGAAATAATAAACAAGAAGACATTGTTTATTTCTCGAAGGAGCGCAAAGGAATTATAATTACATGCGAAGGGTTAATAGATAATCCTGTTTTCTAACTGCACAAATAGGAGGAATTCCAGGGGCGTATTAAAGGAGAATTTGTAAGTCTTTCATCTAGAGAGAGATATAGAGGGTTAGAAAAAGGTCGGAAGACTGCAAAGATGACGGGATGCTTAGACTTAATCCAGGGATGCTGAAAAAAAATACTCAAATCATATTAATAGGTGTTAATCGTCCCGCTTGATTATCTGACTCGATGCTTGTAGTCTGCATAAGATTGTCTGTCACATATTTATCTATCAAGTAATTGAAATTATTAAAGACAGAAGCGCAAATATTTCTAAAAACATTTTTATATATATGCCTACATTATAATTGATATTTAAATATATATATACATACTCGTACATAGTAGGTATCATAAACAAATGCACACTGCTATACACAGTTAGGAAAATTTTTTTTATAATCTTCCATTTAATTAATGAAATGTCATGAAATAAGTCACTTTTCTTATAAGTTTTAGATTTTTTATTCATTTCAACGTGATTAAATAATAATTTGTATGTACATATATTACATATGTATTACGTATGTATATGCAATTTGTTAATGTATTACAATAGTTATAATGAATAATATTCAGATTAGAAGAAAGTCTCAAATTTAATATAATATGTGTGTAATTGTGTGACTCATTGTAAACCTATTAAATGTTTTTCTAGTTAACATGTAAATGATAAATTTTGTACAACCTCATTTCAGATCTCATATTTATAAAAATTTTAAAATAAAAACAATTTCGCATACATTTTGCACAAAAATGTAGAACTAACATGTAAATGATTAATTTTGTGCAACCTCGTTCCAGATCTCACATTTGTAAAGATTTAAAAAAACAATTTTTTAAATAAAACAATTTTGCAAACATTTTGCACAAAAATGGTAAACTATTTAGTACTATGTAGGAATCGCAATTCAATCTGTTGCATATTTTAAGATACTCAGGAATATCTTGAAATGAATCAAATTTAGTAATTTAACATTTTGTGGTTAGAGTATCTATATTTAAGTAGAAGTAACATGTATTGAACAGGTAATTGGATCTTCCGAGATGTTCTGATAAAGATAAACATAAACTTTTCAACATTTAATGAAATGCATTATTCTATGTCAATATCAATTAGGTCAAAAATGACAGGTGAACTTTATAGATTTAATGCTACAAAATAATAGTTAAAATGAAGATTTGTTATATACTCGTGAGTTATACAGTTATCAAGTATACAGTATTTTTCGTTTTTTATAATAGCAAACAATTAATTTACCTTATGTGGCATATACAAATACCTACTCATAATTTTAAATTAATATATATGCTTAATGGGTTTTAGCAATGCTGGTCGATACAGCTTTATTGAATGAAAATATTCCTGAAATAGCAGCCATCACCTTTTCACTCATTTTAATTTAAGTATATCAATATTAGATATATCCCTTATAGTATTATAATGTCTTGCATAAGAAAAATTTAGAATCATTTAAAATAATGATGGTTGGATTCATGCCAAATGAAAACTATCATTTATTTAAACAAAATTATTAAACTCAATATCCAGAGATACCGATTAGATGATTAATATGATTGGTAATTTATTACTATTCTATAAAAGTTGGTAATAAATAAATGTCTGTCCACCTTAGGCTTTACAATAAAAAAGTTACATAGGTGTTTATAGAAGTTTTAGTTTTAATGTGTAAATTATTTATTCTTGAATTTTAAGTTTAATGGTGATTAAAGTCGCACATTCATACTTAAAATCTATAATAATAATAAATTAAAAATGTAATATTTAGTTACAATTTTTAAATATTTAGATACATTTATATTATTAAAATCAATACTCAAACACTTAGGTATTTAAAAGTCATATTATATCTCTAAAATAATACAATATTTTTCTTTTAATAAAATATCGCACAGATTAGAAGAATTTATTATAATACATATTTTAAAATATATCTCCCTAAGCATAAATAATGAATTACTATTTTGAATTAGATGTGTTTTTCCATGCTTTTACAGTCGCATTTATTTAACTCTGATCTCTATATTTGAACTATTTATAATTATTATAAATAATCAGTCACTAACTCTTATATCCACACTTACAAGAAATAAAATCGTTCAAAATAAATCAAAACATTATATTTTCTTCAATTAATATAATTCGTATTTTTAGAGAGGTTCATTTGGTAAAGCAGTAAACTGCTAAAGGGTTGCGGCCGCGAGATCAGACTCGAGTCGAAGTACCTATCTGGAAGCTGTGCGGACGTTTGGGGGCTTGAAAGTGTTTTTTTGATTCTCAAATTTCCACTTTCTGCCAGATTGTAGTTATAAAGTAGATTTCATCATATTTCTGAAACTATAATTATTGTGAAATTATGAAGCTCTTTCCGTCCAGTGAATATGACTTGCTCCTGGGGTTTGAAATAGCTGAAATTACAATTTAGATAAATATATACAAAAGTAAAAGATGTATCAATATATACTTCAAAATGTTTTTCATCATAGTTAATACATATTTTTATATATTAAAGTAAGCGCTCAGTTATATGTGAAAAGCGATCAAATTAATGAATAAATATGAATATATAAAATTCAATGAAGTGAATTATCAGAAAGCAATTACTATACTATTATACATATATAAAGACTAATTACCATCTTGAAAAAATAATATATGACTTTCATTGATGTATGATTTAGTATATATGACTTTTGCCCCCAAATCTCATATAAACTCTATGAATCACATTTATCACGTGTAACTATAAGCATAATTATTTCACTTTATAATTAATTTAACAAGAAAAAATGTGGTTACCTCTGTGTAATATCACATTATTTAAGCACTGTTTTGGGAGTATGTGCTCACAATTTAAATGGCTAAAGTAATTGAACTACACCCTCAATCATCGAGCGATTTGACAAAGATTTATCACCACTATTTCCGACAGAGCCGGTGCTTCTCAAATATTGCGGGTACAGTCAAATAGTAGTATCTATATCCATACTGCCACAGGTCCAAATTGTTATGATGTAGAGATCCGTAGACAATTTCCTATTCCAACCAATTCTTAAATATGAATATTTTACAGCTAACAGAAATATAACAAGTGTTAGAATGTCTCATTTTATATCTGTAGACTATTTATATATAATTGTAATCAGCATAACTTTTTTGAAAGATGTAATTACCACATTTCGCTCGTAAAGTTATATACGATAGGTACATATAATAAACAATACAATATATATACAATACAAACTATTAAAATAATATAATAAAATAATTATGGAACTGTCGTTAAGTTATACAAAAAGTATGACTCACAATTAAATTGCTTAATTTTTAATGCGGTTTTATTAATAGGTTAGTTTATGTCACACTATATATGCAAGAATCTGTCAGTTTAAACAATAAAATGACTCACAAAATTAATTGCTATAGTGATTGATTAAAAGGCCATATATATATATTCAGTTATCAAATTATTATTACTAATTTTCAAAATATTTTATTCATATTTCTATAGATTTCATAAAAATATCAATTAATCAATTATTGGGAGAATCATGCTCGCCATTTCATAGACACTTCTTTTAAATTGACACATTTTTAACATAGCTACAGATAATTTAGTTACAAATATTTTAAAAAGTATTCTAAATATACAAAAGACAACCAAATTGATTAATCATTTAATATCTCAGTAATAAATGTTGTTTTAATAAAATCAGCAATGCGATTTTGGATTAATACCAATTTCATGAGATACAGCTATCTATGCCTGTATAAATTTAAAACCATATAGCAGCCAGTATTTCTATAAATATCAAACGTTTATTTGATAAACGTTTAATTTCTTACTACAAAAGCTATTATTGATATATATTAATTGAACGCTTTAACCTATAACGCAATTTTGATCTCAAAAAATATTTTCATTAATAAATGCCATATATATTTTCAAAAGAAATGTTGACGAAATATCGAAAAGATTATTAACCATGCGAATGGATATATTCGGAAAAATAAACGCTTTTTTGTCTGTTTTATGTAAAAACTTTTTTTTAAATATTTTGTTTATTCAATGAAGAAATATATAGATTTCTATAAAGAATATTAATATATTAATGTATTGAACTTCATCAAAAATATATGTATCCCTGCTACATATTTCGAAATAAATAAAAAAGTTAATACTTTGTATTGATTATTAACATTATTCAATTAATAAAATAAATGTTATAACATTGATTGATAAACTTCAATATAAAGCATGTTGAATTTTCTATAAATGAAATTAACTATCTTCTCAAACATCTTATCGCAGCAAAAAAAGTGATATCTGATTACAGTTTGAGCTATAGTTTTGAACTCTGTTAATACTACTATTTCGATACCAGAACCCCTTATAAAATAAAACTAAAAAATTTATTTGTATTTTTATTATATATATATATGAAATTTGTAATATACATTTTTTAAATACATATATTTATTAATTATTTAAAATTTAATACCAATTCAAAAATAAGTATATTATGTCTTTAAAATAATTTACAACTATTTTACACTTTATAAATACCTAATATAACATTTATTGAAATTAAACAATGATCACTCGGTATTGTTACTCTGTCAAAAAATATAAAGAACGTATGCAATTAAACGTATTACCTACCTCAAAAATTATAAGGCTCCATGCAGCTATTTATATTCTTGTTGAGTTTTTCTCATATGTCAAAATTGTTTAATATATCGTATTTTATATGGATATATATATTTTCATTTAATTAAAATTCATATCTGAATATGTAAATTATACATAGTTATATAATTTCAAGTCGTTATTTATAGTAAAAATAAAGTAATGTCCGTAAAATGTATAGCTATAATAAAATCTTTGCTATATCTTCTTTAACAACAAAGCTAGATTTATCATTTTATATTGATTGCCACCAACATTAATTGACAACTACCTACTATTTAATTAAATGAATTCAATGTTATAACCGGCTTATTTGTTATTTGTAGGCCCGGATTTCATACAGCCACTACAATTTGAACAAAGGTATGCAGATTAACTTTTTAATTGTAAGTTGTTTAGACTGATGGCTCCCTCCCATGTTCATTGTAATATAGTATTTCATTCATATCTCAAAACTGTAGCTAGCTTTAAATTTATGACAAGCATGCAGAAAATCAGGTGCACATATGAAATATCGAATCAGCTGGTACGTAGATACACTCACTCGTACAAGTTCATACTGTGAAATCAAAACGCTTTATAATTGATGTTGAAATGCCACAGCAGAGTTGGGAAAACTGAATTGACTGCATCCTTCACCAACAATACGGAGTTATGATACAAAAGTTAGATCAAGAAATGTCAAACTGGCTCATAGTTGAGGATAGACAAGTTTGTGGGGGTTGGGGTATGTATCCCGTCTACATTTATATACAGAATTTCTATTATCGAATCAATTTGCATAAGGTCATCGTTTCTAATGATGCCCCATTTCACATAGGTAAAAGAGAATTGGCTATTAATAATAATGCAACTAAGACTTAATGCCTTATAGGAAATACAATTGCCACAAATACATAATATTTTACATATTGGTACACATCGATTAACCTATGAGCTTGAGTTATTTAATGGCGATATTTTCTACTTCATCTATTTATACATAGAATTGACATTATAACTTGATTTAAAGTAAGATACAATTTGATAATAATAAAGGAATTCTTAATTAGAAATTATTTCTAATATGCAATGAGAAAACCGCGTCTCCAAATATATTGTCTATGTTTCAATATCGATATCAATGATTTCGATGTATTTATACTCATAACAATCTATTGCTATGAAGTATAGATATCGATACCAGATTCAAATGAATGATTTCGATATATTTATATTCATAACAATTTATTGCTAAGAGAATCAATCGATATCGATACCAAAATCAACTTTCAAACTAATTTGTTCAGTGTGTAAAGGGAGTGCACAAAAGACAAACTTTTCTTTTTAATTGAAAGTTTACGAAGATGTAACAAGAAAGCGACTGAAATTTATGATGTGATAAATGAATCATGGCCTGATCAGATCATCAGTGTAAGACGGATTCAAGA
>JAYRBW010089526.1:0-21638 GCA_036023295.1 Invenusta paracnida
TTTGTAGAATATTATCATCTTTTGTTATGTAATTGTAAGTGTTGCAGTCAATGAGAAATTCGATATAATTGTCAACAGCGGACGAAAGATCATTTGCATTTCCTTCGTTAAAAATATTCCAATCAGTTTCATCAATAGATAGGTAAAGTGAATTAAAGTCAATAGATTTGGTTTCTTTATGTCGGTACCTTGGTTTGTTTTTGCATGTTTTGTTTGGTATAAGAAAAAAGCTTAGATGAAAGTTTGTTTCAGCATGACCGATATGATGTGATAATTTATATTCATAATAACTGGGGTTGGATAAATAAGCAATATCGAGCTGAGATTGAGTTGGATAAAAGGTTGGGCAATGAATTATATTTGTAAGATAATATTCTTCAGCAGATTTTAGTAGTGAGTCGTTCACATCACCAGTGATGATAATGAAAGCGTAAGGATGTTTTTGGAGAATTTCTTGAAGTACTCTTCTGATTATTTTATTTGATTCTGATTTTTTTCTTTGAGGTCTTAGATAGATGTTAATATTAGCGACACATTTAAATTGATTACATAGGAAATTTGGTCGACAAATAGTTACTAGGATTTCCGCATCCGGAACAGAAATTTTTGAGAAGATAGAGGGAGTATTTTTACACCATTGTTTATTGATGTAGGTGATGAGTCCCCCACCACCATTCACATTAAAGTTATCAGTGTTTCTGTCACTTCTGAAAAGGTGAAAACCGTCTAAAGATATGAGCGAGTCAGGTATAGAGCATTTCAGTTTAGATTCTTGTATGTTTATAATAGAGACATTAGGAAAATTATTATGAACAAGATGATAAAACTCAACATGTTTAGAATATAAGCCATTAATGTTATGATTGAAAATAAAAGGAAACGCAAAGATATTAGGTTTAACGGAGATAGTTTTTTGAAACAATGCTTCACTATTTTTGGTGAATTTTTTTAAAACATCGTCATGTTGATTGTTATGTACAGTGGACGATCCCTCATCACAGATAAGTCAGTTAGTAGGAATAATTTTGTTACCAGAAATTTTGATCCTCTCACCCTGTGCTCCTCGTCTCTTAAGCTCTTCTAATATGTATATTAGAATTTTTTATGCGATATATGTATAGGTAAAAATCGTTTTTTTATACTGTAATTCCATTTATTTAAAATTAATTCTTCGCTACGCTAAAAACGTATTAGTTTTACTCTTTTTTAAATAATATTTACCGTATTGAAAATAATTTATATATTCGTGCGAATTTATTTGCTTTTCTAAATTTAGTCAAGATTGTTTATGAATTTCTCCTCTCTTATTTTTGTGAACTTAAAGGTTTGTTGAAATCATAGATAATGAATATTGTATGACATTTTAATAAGCAGAATTATAAGATATAATTCTCGGCCTTTTAAATATAAATCTAAGAAGTGGCTGAGTTACGTGTTTTAACATATTCTTGATATTTTGTTTTTCTTTGGGCTGTTTCTTGGTTTTCAATTTTGCGACGCTTTTTTAGAGTACCTACCATATTTCTCAACATACCTATACATTATATGCCAAAAATCAATGGTAAAGAGTTAATGCACTCATATATTTGACTCAATTGTACAATCAATCTGTGGCCAGTATCAAGTAATCGCAATTTGCAAGGTGGAGTTGCGATTTGCTAAGTGTATTTGCTAATTGTGATCACTTGATTTGCTGATTGCTTGATGAAACTGGTCACTCATTAGGTTGTTTATTTGAACGTAAATATTTGCATGTGCCAAATACCAAAATATGGGGAAGTCCTCCAGCCAGATGGATCGACCACATCCTATCAGTGATCGGTATATTATTTACCTACAATTTTAGAAAGAAATTATACGTTTAGACTTTAATGGGAAATTGTTGCTGTATATTTGTCAGTCAATAACATTTTCCACTAAATGAGTATATTATAGCAGTAAAAATTATTTTTACACTTTATCCATGGACCCCAATTTTTGCGGAGATTTTCTTAAAGTTCACAGTAAGAGATATAATTAATATCAATTGATGATGTTAAATGATGTTTAAGCTTATTTTAAAGTTTTTATGGAAGTTTTCATCAATAAATATAACAATAATATGTATATATAGCATCTCTGAAAAAACTAAAAGGAAAATTTTTTTACAACTAAGACACTTTTGAAATTGTAGCCAAACCAAATTATTATATTTTTTTTAATTTCGACAATTATTGTCAAAAGACAGTAAATAGTCAGAGTTGACATTTATTTGAATAATACAATACAATAAAATATTATCTGCAGTAGGTATTGATAATTAATATTCTTATGCATGCAATATTTACAAAGAGGACAATTAGGTTATATTGTTATGATTTTTGATTTGATTTCTTTTATATTATAGCTCATATAATGTTCCATTTTTTCTTAAGATAAGTATGTATTTTTATATTTAAAAAAATTGTTTAAATCAATGTATATTCATATACATATGTTTATATGTATCTAATCAGATGTTTGTATTTAATTTGTCTACTTAAATGTGGGTATAAATGGGTGTGTATATCCAAATTTTTAGAGCACACATAGTATTTCTTATTATAAATTAAAATTTAGTATCATCAAAATAAAATGATGACCTGTCATCAAGGCGGTAGATATTTCCATTTCTGCGTAAATGTAAAACTTAAATGTATGTATTTATGTATTTCTTGTATGTATTAAAAATATGAAATGACTCATCATGTTCAACATGATAATGCACAATTTTATAAAGTTTATCATCTCAATAAGTAATTAGGAATGTATAATAATCATATAGTCATTTATTCATTAATATTAAAAATTTGCACTCACTTATTCACTAAACAAATATGGTAGTATGTAGAAACTTTTTAAAATATACAATAGAAAAAAGGAAAACTTCAACGCGTAATAGCGGTTCCGTCGCAGCTACATTACAAATCAAAATATACAATGGAAAAGAAATGGAAATGAAAGGAAAACTTCAACATCGTAATAGCGTTTCCGCCGGTAATATGAGGTCAAACTTAATCTTTAAGCGATAAATATATTATAGTAAGTTAAAAACAAGAGATATTAATAACATTTATACTCAAAAGGGCAACGCGGAGTGTACAGGCAATTTTGAGAATGAAAACGTTAGTATTTAACAGAGGTGTCATGAATATGTGGGATAATTGATAGAATACAATACACTATTTATTGGGAAAGATTCATAATATATTTTGCTCTTATAGACAACTTAAATTTTCTGAATTCATATAATCTTAACACATTTTTATAAATATTTAAATGTCAAAATGAACTTGAGCAGAATTTTTAAGTGCATAGATAAATTCTAAAACTTTTTACAACCTTTGAGTCTCTCTAGTCTCTCGTCAGATAAAGAAACAATTAAAAAAAATTCCATTGAATGAATCAACTGTAACCATTAACTGATTTGGCTTGAAGTATAAAAGTTCGAAGAAATCAAGTGTGCCAATTTATAATTAGATATATCAAGTTTAAGTTAAGCGCTTCATATTTTGAATCCCAACATGTCTTGTGTGCCTAATAGAAACGACAAAACCAAAGCTGATGATCAATTTGATGAGACATTTACTCTTCCAGGGTTAGAAAGTACCACAGAGTATTACAATAAATGGGCAGAAACATATGATGCTGTAAGTATACAACAATAAATTGAGTACCTGATTTATTTGATTAATATCTCACTTAATATCTATTTTCAACTAATTCTATTATTTTTCGTGACGTAGAGAATACATAAACCTGCACAACATATATTTCATAATTTTAATGAAATAAATTTATAAGAATATTAGGAACTCTAAATTTTATTCACTAGATTAATTAGCAATATATTTCAAAAACTTATTTTAAAATATTTCAATTCTGAAAAATCACTTTGTTAAATTTTATATTTAAAATTGGGCAGAACAGATAGCTGGCTTAAAATAACTTCCTTTTTTCAAAGTTTAATAAAGACATTTTTAATATAACTTTTAACGATTTTTTTGTTGGTCATTCCCATTATAAAATTAAACAGGAACATACCAGTTAGAAATTGATGAACACATTCGAAAACTCTTGCTGAGTACTAATATATGCCTAATAAAGTGTTAGATTCATTTATTCATCTAGTATCCAATGTAACTTATAAGTTTGCGTTATTTTTTTATAAATATGTTTTGATATCTAGAATTTGGTAACTTATTGACATATTTGATATTTTTAGTCTATCAAATTTACGTTTTTTTATTATATAATAAACAAGATAAATATCAAAATAATACTAATAATTATGTTTATTTAAAGTTGCGTTTCATTTTCATGCTTTTCTCAACTATCCTGTAATGCAAGTTTGAATATGCATTAATTTTTCGAATTATGGAACTTTCGTTCATGGTTGTTTATCACACTATTCAAATTTGTTTAGATAAAGAAAAATGTGAACAGTATATTAAATAGAACTGCTATCTTTATCTCAAATGTATTCAATTATAAATAATGGATGATCTTACTAAAATTAATCATTAATAATATTATATTTAGAAACAAATTCGTATTTGGTGCCTTTTTTATTTAATAATAATATATATATAAATATACTTAGTGTTTCAAAGAGGTTAGGGAAGAAAAAAAATTTCAAATTATATTTTTTAAAATCTAATGCAAAAAATGTGTGTAATATATTTGGGTAATTTCCTTTTACACAATTTGAGGAAATGCATTTGAGAAATTAATAACTTAAATTAGAATTTTTCCACAAGAATTCGTTTTTCTATTTTAGGATGTTGAAAATATTCTAAATGGCTATAACCACCCAGAATTCATAGCAACTTATGTAGCTCAATTAATCGATAAGAACACTCATGTTATCGAATTTGGTGCAGGTACTGGTCGTTCGGGAGTACAGGTAATTTGCTATTTGATTTATTATTCTATCTGAATAAAATAAACAAAATAGTAATATATTATAATGTATGATACATTTATAAATAGTTCTATGTATTTAGTTACTTATGTTTACTCATGTATTTTAAAAATTATTTATACTGTCCCAAAAGAATAATTGACCAGTTTATTCTAATCCGTATAAGAAAGAATAAACATTTTATATTTAAACGCACCAGCAGACGTAATATTTTGTTATAATTATTTATTATAAATCACTACAAACCTGAAAATCTGTAACGAAATGCAAAGAGCATGTAACTATATTTTGCTGATTTTGTTTCTCTATATAAATAGTAATAAAATACAAATATTTCCCTGATATCAAAGATAAACAAAAAATGATAAATTAAAAAGTATTCACTGCAATGTTGATCAATGAATTTGTAAATAACGAATATTAATGAAATAATTTAATTATATAATTAATAAATATGTACAAAGTTAAATATTTTTAAACTATTATCAAGACTACTGACTATTAAGAAAATTTTACAAATATTACATTAAAGATACTTGTAAAATTAATGATACGAATATTAATAAAAAGAATCGAATGATTAAATATTACATTAATCATTCGATTCGTTTTATTAGTAGTCGCATCATTTCTGGTTTGAATGTATCTATAATTCTAAATATTAAATAAATACACTTAAGCCATTCTAGAAGCGTTTTTATCAATAACACTTTCCTTAAAAATCTATGCATTACATTAATTGCTTTCCGTTTTAAAGTATATGAGTTATAACATATGCAAAATTCTTTTCAGTTAAAGAAAATGGGATTCACAAATGTCGATGCACTCGATGGCAGTTCAAAAATGTTGGAAAGAGCGAAAGAGAAGGATGCCTACAATAATTATTTATGTGAACTTATTACTGAAAAAAAATTAACTTGCATTGACGATAGTAAGTATTAGATATTAATAACAACAGCATATAGTATATACATACATAAATATAGATGAAAATATAAAACAATTCACATTATTTTAAAAAAATCTTAATGAAACCTATTACTTGTTTGCATAAATATATAAGATATCCCACTAGCACAAATTATATTTATATGAATAGTTACAGAATTAGTGAAATTATTTTTATATCGTAATTATTATAAATAAGTCATTAAGTTTATTTAATAACAATAGATATACATAGATAGGAAATTCACGAATAGTCGTCTAAATGTCACCGAATATATTATCCAGACAGCATTCGAAAAAAACTATCACAGATTCTACAGAAAATTTAGCATATGTTGTCATAATACTATCTTGAGTAAATATACGTGGCTTGGGTCTAATTTATGTTTTTTTCTATTTAAATCTTCCGAAATTATCGCGCTTTAAGATAATAATCACGATTTAATTATTATCTTTTAATTAAAAGCTTTGTCGTAGAAGAAGAGGAAGCAATTTCGATGATTAAATGCCCAATCCATACCAAACATGCGCGTTTAAAACTTCGATAAAGAGTATTAAACCCGCGTCGCGCCGATGTGAATGGCCTCGTAAGGCAGAATACTTTGGCTATACTCACATTTTTGAAGTAGACAGTATACACGCAGTACACGTTCGGTCATGTGGATAGACAATCATAGACAGTCGATAAATTAGATACCAACATTCTAAATCGCTCCATGTATGCATACTATAGTTATATTTACATATTATCGCATGTAACTATGCACATACATTTGTTGGATATCTACGGAGAGAAAGCACGAGACAATTTTTGAACTTACTATTAGCCTCAAAAGCCATAATAGCCTCACACTGATAACCATCGCGTGTAAACGTTACAATCACTTGACTATTGGCTTCAAAGTACAAAGTACTTTGATGTAGTGTAACAGTACAAACGGCAGAATAACATTGATCTTAGTAAATTACTAAACGTATTAAAATAAAAATTAACTACCAAAATATGTACAGTACAATATATGTATATATGTTCAGTTTCTTACATAGTATCTTGTATAATTACACTAATGTAGAGTCTCAAAAATGTTATTTGGATGATGATGCTGTTGGTTGCAGTGAAACTTGTTGCACTATTATTACATACTATTTTTATCGACTTTATTTTAGTTTTGTAAGTCAATTAAATCTATTACCGCGTTTATTACGAAATTATTGATTGTCTTACATGAATTAATTGCCAAATTACATATATTGCGTATTAGAAAAGAATACATAACAATTTTATTTGTATTATCTGTGCAATATTTTATGGTATTAAATAAAATACGATTAGATACTTATGGTAGCTGAAAATAAAACTATTTATAAACCGTTTATTACGGAAAAGTAACTTTTGGTCCCTATTTGAAATTTGTAGTATGGTAATTACAATTTGTACTTGACAAATATAAGTATTTTGGGGTTTTTCTTGTAAATCAATTGTACTAGTATCCTAATAATTAGAGTACTTATGAATGTCTACGGCCGATGTAATCAAATAAATTTGAAACCTGTATATAATGTCTTGCCTCGTTTTAATTATAAATTCGATTGTTAATATACAAAATACAATCTTGGATTATTTATTGTCTAATAAATATACCTTTTATTTAACAAAGTATAGAATGTAGAATTAAATATATATACATATATACCAAATAAACCATGACAATGGACGCTGTATATAATCACAAAATGACACATTCTCATTATTTTTATCTCTCTTTTGACTTTAGACGCATATGATGTAGCTCTGACAACCGGAACTTTTGTTCCTGGACATCTTAAACCGAAGTGCTTACAAACAATTGGTAGAACAGTCAAAGCAGGTTAATATATTATTTTAATTATCTAATAATTATCTACTAATGTCTTAATTTTGAAATGATAACATTCTTGAAATATTTAAATGTTTTACATTATATTTTATTTTCAATGAATTAATTTTAAAATCAATATAATAAATATATTATACAGTTTATTGACAAACTACTATTTATTTTTAAAGAATAAATAGCCAAATTAATATATACATACATAATATGAGGAATTTATACCTATAAATTATGCATATTAAACTAATAAATATTGAAATATTTAATAAATCCTTAAAATAAAAATAATCCTTAAATTATTCGAACTCTCTTAAGTTATTTAAAAGAGTGCATGCCAAGCATTTATCATCAGATATTTTAATTATGTACATTTCCACTTAATTTTAATCTCTTACCTTCAAGGATATGGACCTATCATATGTTTCAAAATGTTTCCTCAAAAGTATTAATAGCTAAACACATTTTTTTATTTGTGTCATGCCTTTATTTAATATAAATATACATTAGTTCTCACAAGTTTTATATTTTTGATTACCAATTTAATTAAATATATTGTGCCTGAAATAATCTATAATAATAATAATGTGCATTAAATAATAATTAAATGAAGAAATTACTTTTAAAATTAACCAATTAATTTTTTACTATTTAAGATAATTCTAATTTTATTTATCTAAAAAGGTAAAATTGCAGTTGCATGCTCGTTTTCTTTTTGACATCGTAAAAATTGTCTTTAATATAAATTTTCTCAATATCTTTTAACTAATTTAAAACCTTGTATTCAATATTTTTCTTTACTATTGTTCCTCGTCAGGTGGAAAAGTTGTGATTGCCACGCGTGAAGAATTCTTGGTGAACCCCTACATGAAAGATTTCGAAGATGTCATGGCCCAGCTATGTACTGAAGGATTTTGGAAACAACTCAAACGTGAAATCTTCCCCAACTACTACGGGACATTCTCGGGAGTAATGTACACTCTTGAGAGACTTTAAATGGAAACATCTGAGTGATTTTAACTGTTGTATTGTTTCAAAATTTAAATTTTAAATTTACAGAATTTGCAGAATTTTACGTCATAAAACCTGTATATATTTTAATGAAAAAATACTTGCACATATAAATATATACTCACATTAATGTATATTATAATATATTCCTCTTATGTATCATAAATATCTGCATTAGAAATTTTACTTGCATAATGCATGAATATACAATAAGAGTTACTGATAAAAAAATATTTTTGGTATGTAAAATATAGTTTTAAACCACAAATATCATCCATTTTTAAATTAATTAAAAAATTGTTCCGCTATAAGAATTTATAAGCCACCACTCAATTTGTTAAAAACGTAAAAGTACTATTTTCATCAAAATACTTCATGTTTTTTTCAACATTTACTAAAATATTCCTATTTATAATGCATTTTTCATAGAAATGAATGACTGCTTATATTTTTTAATTTAAAAAATATTGTTTCTATATATATAATATAACACAGACACAAGTTTTAATTCGGCTCTTCTTTGTATATAAATAATAAAGGGGAAGAAAGAGAATGCCCAAAATTTCAGATATTTATATGCATAAGTTAGATGAGTTTGGGACTTTGTTTTTTCTTTATTAAAAATGTAATTAAAATACAATTTATATGATTTAGACTAAATGTATTCTGTTCGGATTAGATGAAAATATTAATTAACTCACATTGTTAAAACAAATATATTGGTTTAGCTAATTTCAAAAATATAATCAAATTATTCAATGTTGGAAACATTTTGAAGAAGTGAAACACAAGCTTTTTTCATGATTCTAACGACTAAAGGTTATTTGTTTATATTTAGTGAATTCAAATATTTTGAATAATTTTCTACTTTAACTAAAATGGTTCTTTAAATGTAAGAATTCTGTAAAACACCGATACACTCTGATAAGTTAATTTATGAATTGTTTCTTCTATCCGAACATAAAAGCAATACAAATTCAAAATGTTGACACTATTAATACTCGGAGGGGGAGCGACAGATTATATATCAAATACAAAACGGTATCTTTAACTATTGTCATGAAACTTGGTTTAATATAGGTAACATAACATGTTTTTACAAATATACGTGATATATGTTAGACACTGTGTTAATGTATATATTTAGATTTGATTAAACATTGATTTAGATTGTATAAATCATATATTTTAGATTAGATATATGTATATGTATTCAAAATGTTTATGAATTAATCAAATTTGTCTTGCTGTTAGTCGAAAATTTAATAAATTGCCAGTATATGTGAGTAGGGAAGATTTTAATTACTTGTCACACGCTGGGTGTTTTGAATTAATTGTCAAAAAATCTATTCTAAGTCTTGCAAAACGTCGTTGAAGAAAATGTAATAAGAGCTTACATTTTCCGTTTGTTGATTTTTGCAAATGAATGTTAATTTAAGTAAAGATTTATAGCAGATGGAATAGAGGAATTCCATTCTCTGTAAAAATGGGATTAAATGACAGAAAATCGCATATAGGTAGTCATATTTATTATATGTATTATGAATATATCTTATAAAATAAAAATATGTTAGTATAATATTAAATAATATTTCAGTAGGTATTATTGTATTTTTTAATAATTTTTCTTGATATATTATTGTAATTTATTTTGCTTAAAATATAATTTAACGCATTTCTTAGTTTTTTAAAAAACCTATTAATTTTAAACATACAAAATAAGCATGTTCATATATCAATACATTTGATGAAAAATAAGTCAGAATATTGATATCCGCGGTTTATAATGTTCCCCCAACGCTTTGCGAGATAATTTTGATTAAAATACTAACTTTTATAACTTGATAACTTTCAATAACGTTGAGTTAGTTTTCCTATGTAATGTACTTTATGTACACATAAAAAGGAGTTTTTTACTGCTTTGCAAAAACTTTTTGTCCAGAAATTTACTAATATACCTTTATGATCTAGATATATCCATACATGTACGATATAGCTCAGATTTAATAGCTGACCATATCGAATATCTACATATTTATAACTGAAGCACCTCGATCGCTTTTCGAAATTATGAAAATTTTTGTCATCATCCCTATGCCAAATCATGGTTGTGTAATATTTTATTCATATAGATTTGTAAACTTTTCATTGTTTAACCCTGTTTTTCTTTTTCATAAATTTACAATAATCTATTTATATTTTGACCATTATTTTTGCAATGCTATTCCTGATACTGTTCTCGAATACGAATATCTCCATGATAAAACTGCATGCTTACATACAACTCAATATATCATTGTATTTAACATTCCATAGATCTAAGTTAGTTTAATACTGTTGTATCAGCCATAACCTTTTCTAGAAATACAATCTACTTTGAGTCTATTAAATATTGAAATAATTGGCCACTCCTTTCATTATATAGGTACTTCAACTATCGGGTTTGTTTAATGAACTTCGTGAGCATTAGAATGTTTTTTAACCTAATTTTAGTATTCAATATTTCATTTAGTTTATAATTAAAGTTCAAGCATAATTCATCGAACATATACGATATATTTACACTTACATTATTTTGGTTCAACTTTAGGTTCGTTGAAAGGACAATACCATACTTTTATATATGAAGGTATGTAATCATGTATACATTATTATAACATACTGACATAACTATGAACATATGTAACATAGTAATGATAATTAATAACATAATACTTTAAGAATAACATGATATAAAACTTAATTAGAATACTTTAGAAATACATATATACACTGAATTTAGAGCATATCAAAATAATCACCATTACAGTTACCTAATGCATTTTTGCCAGAAAATTGTTTTACCTAAATCGTGTTCAGAACCAAGTAAGCTACAATTGTTTCATCTGTCTCACCAAAGACTTTCCCTCTGCCTCATACGTGTCTTGACATAGGGAAATATAAAAATCGCATGGGACCATATATCAACAGGACTGTAGGCTGGGTGATTAGCGTCAGCCCATTGTTGATAATGAACTGTGTGCTGGAGCATTGTCATAATGAAGTTGCATGCGGTGAGGACGCTAATTTTGAGCAGCAATAATGACAACTGGTAGACATTGAGATGTAGGTATATACCAGATGTAAATTAACTTTTGTAAAACATAGAGTATGTAAAAATGTTGTATAAACATGTAAAATTAAAATATCGGATATGAAATTATGGATTTAATTGTGTTTTTTCAAGACCCGACTTCAAATTTAGGAATTTAAAATTTGAATAAACTATATGACATATACAATTGAAATTTTATACATAGACATTAATCTTCCAGTAGAATTAATCGATATGAGCAAAATAAACATTTCTATTCCTTTCTCCATCCAAGTCCACGAACTTATTGACCGGCCCTCTTAATACATACAATATCAGTAAAACAATTGCTTTGCATGTACATATACGAATAAGTAAATATAATCATTATGATTTAGCGTATATGAAAAATTACACCAAGTAGCATCGAATAATAAAAATGTTTAAAAAGTAAGCGTTTTTGCTCTGGAATATATCAATATATGTGTTTATCAGTATATGTTTCTCGCATCACAGATATAAATGTCTTAGATAATGTGGAAATTATGTGATAACGTGATATATTAATCTGTTAATGAAAATGGCGAAGTATATATGTGTGTGTGTATATTTTTCCAGTTTTTTTTTCCAGTTGCTAAATGTCCTATTAGACTGCATTAAGTATCATTTGAATTATATTGCATCCGAGTACACCCTGATAGCATTTAATTATTCTGGCTTATCGCGTTTGTAATTTTTGGTCTAAATTCGTTCTTTCACGAGAATATTGACACATTTTAATGTCTAATGAGATATTAAGGAAAATATATTTTAATTTTAATATGCTGACAATGCACCATTTTATTAAGTTTATTATCTCAATGAACTAACCACGTAGGTAATTAGGAATGTATAATAATCATACAGTCATTTACCTCATTAATGTTAATATTTGCACTCAGTTATTCACTAAACATATACTGTAGTATATTGCATACAAATACATTTTAAAATATATAATGGAAAAGAGAAGGAAAACGCCAACTTCGTAATAGCATTTCCGTCACTGCTGCGATATAATGGATATGAGATCAAATTTAATATTTATGTAAACTAAATGTATGTAGTATGCAACAAACAATAGATATTACAGATAAAAACAGACATACGAACCGATGGTGAATGTTAGGGACTTGCACACAAAACAAGCGCAATAGGGAACCATTATAAAAGAATTAATTTTACAGTGAAAGTTTGGTCTTTGTGGTAGTTAAAAGTAGAAAATTAGGACATGTATATTTTAGAAATGTTAAACTGTGTATAATTTAATGAAATTAGCATATTTTACACTATTTGGACTTACCAAGAATATGTATTAAATTGTATTTTTATTATACATACCAAATGTATGTACATATTATGTATTACATTTATTATGTACATACCAAACCGAAAATAGATAATGTTCTCCATTGATAATACGTTGTGAATTAATTAAATTTTCATTTGATTATTTGAGTATTTGAATGATATTCCTCAAACTAACTAATATGTATTATTGCAAGGGTTAAATGAAAATAGGAGCTACAATTAAATGTGCATGTTTCATGAATATTTGTTTTACTTTATTGGCTATCTGAAAACAATGACGTAAAAATTTGAATAAGTAAGTTTGTGGTCTAAAATATAGATCCTTTCGAGATTTTTAATTCGCACGATACAAATATATAGAAAAAATACTATAATTAAATACATTTGAATATTTTTTTTCTAGAATAATATATAATGAGTTTGTATATATACTTAATTTTGATGAAATGATACATGTTAATCACAATCACAAAGTGCAGACTATTTTTAATGGAACTAATTTAGATTGACATACTATATATGTACATAATGATTAATTTATATTATACATATCTCTTAATTACATCTCTACATAATCTCTTAAAATGACACTTTATATGTATGCAAATTTGTATACTACTCAAAAACTAAGTATGTATATTTAAAAGTTATTAAATTCTTTAAATCTAAATATTAAATGCATTAATGTACATATATGTATATAAATACTACAGTACATGAAAGGCGAAAGTAAATTACTATAAACAAACGATATCGAAATATATAACAATGTGTTGGTATAATTTAACTATATGACAGCCGTACATTATACCACGTCATGCTTATATTTAATTTCAATAATTTGATTACACAATTTAGAAAAAAAATTATGTTATGAGAAAATGTTTTCTTTTGCCTCATTGTGCTTTTTAATTCTATTTACTTATCTGCGCGCGTTTACTATATAATGTAAAAGATTTATTATTATTCAATATATCCTGTAGCTATCCCGATAACTTTTGTGCCTCTAGCTCCATTCTCTCATATATGTAATTTATGCAATTTATATGCTCATTATGTAATTTATATTATTTTGTATACAATTTATATTGTAAATTTTGTTATTGCCCTGAAATATAATTAATAATAGAGATTAGACTGCGAAATACTTTAGATTGAGTTGTAGAAAGGGATATGTTACAGTGAATGAGAGTTGAGATATCACCGCCTTTACAACGGCATTTACTACAATCTAATTTCAGTAAATATAAATTATTTAAGTTACTATTTTAATTGCAATTATGTAATATACGAAAGGAAATGGCTTTAAACCACTCCGGTTTAATTATACGATTAATTATTTTTTCAAAATGCAAGTTGATTCTTGTCTACCTTTTACAGTTTATTTTCCAGTGCATATATTTAGAGAATTGCTCGGAGCAGACTAATTAACACGCTTAGCACTAATACTATTCTATCTGTAGGCAAATGTAGATATAACATCAAAATAAATCCTTCAAGATATTGTCTAATAAGATTAGAGCGCAAATTACGTTAAGAACATAATATAAAAATTGAAATTTGAAAATGCGACAAATATTTTATATGATTATTACAAGTATAAATAGAAAGTGGTAGCTTCATACAACTAGTGTGAATTTCTAGCAGTACGGGGTGAACGTGCTGTTTTTACCTTGTTGAGTTTAGACCATTCTGTAAAATATAATAGCAACATACCATAACTTTATTGCAAATATATCTTAAAAGACTACATTTACATAATATAGCCTATACATACACATATACACATATTATAACACTAAAATATTTTACTCGAATGATGAGAATCAGGTTGAAAGATTTAACTGAAGTTCTTAGCTACATTGATGACGTTTTCATTCATTTACAAAATTGAGAGTACTATTTGACGAAAGTAGATGATGTTTTCAACAGCTTAGAAGAAGAAATGTATGAAATATTTCTCAGTCAAATTATTCGATATTTTAGGATATAAATTTAAGGAAAGTGACATATTTGGCAACTAATGAAGGTAATTTTTCAATGTCTACAAACTGTATTCTGAAAAACAAGTCACATTGTTTTTTTTGTTTTTTATAAATCTATTAACGTAAGTTCATGCTTCTATCATTCATCAAATTCTAACTTTAATTCAGTATGAAACACATCATTCTATTTTTATTTTAAAATGTAATTAAGATTCACTTTGGTATGTGTTGATATTATTATAGAAACTATTAGTACTCCTCTTATTGTGTTACAATTTGCATGTCTGAAAGTTTAGAGTATATAGTATATTATAAATTCAGATAATAATATAGATTTTTTAACAAAATAAAAATTATGAGTTATACTCGCATTAACACAATAACCTATTAGTATACTAGTAGGCATATTCAGTTGAAAATAATCATATTTAAATAAAAATTACTTCCAAGAATTGAGTCCACTGCGATTTCATGTCATTTAAGCCCATTCTTAGATGGAGTGGAATTCCATCCCTTCCTTGATTCCCTCTGCTTTAAATCTTTATTTTGATTAACCTCCATTTGCAAAAATCAACAAACGGAAAATATAATCTCTTGTAACATTTCCTTCAACGATGTTTTGCAACATTTAGAATATAATTCTTTAACAATTAATTCAAAACACCCATCATGTGACAAGTAATTTAAATCGTTCATGCTCTCAAAATCTGGCAAATAAAAAAATGTATAACCCTATTTGACTAACAGCAAGATAAATTTAATTATTAAAAAGTATTAAATAGTCTAATCTAATATCGGTGATTTATACAATCTAAATATAGGGTGGTTCGTAAATAAGTTTATATATTTAGTTAAATCTAAATGCCTAACACAGTGTCTAACTATATCATGTATATTTGTAAAAATATGTAATGTAACCTATATTAAACCAAGTTTTATGGAAAAAATCAAAGATACCGTTTTGTATTTGATCGTATAGTCTGTCACTCTCCCTCCGAGTATTAATAGTGTCAACATTTTGAATTAACATTGCGTTTATGTTCGGATAGAAGAAACAATTCATAAACTAACTTATCAGAGTATATCGGTGTTTTTACAGGATTCTTACATTTGAAATAATATTTTAGATAAATTTAAAACTTCTTTAAAATATTTAATTTCTCATAAAATATATAGAAAATTTCTATTCTAATGCGTTTTGATTATATACAATAATTAACCTTTGGTCACGTTTTGATCACGCTCGCATCATGTAAACAGCTTGAGTTACACTTCTTCAAAATGTTTCACTACATGGAATATTTTCATTTGTTAACCGTATAATTTGCACTTATGTACTAAACACTGTGGTATGTTTTCTTATAATTTATTTGAAATTAACAAAACCAAATATTTGTTTAAACAATGAGAGTTAATTAATATATTCATATAGTCCGGACAGAATACATTTAGCCGAAATCATATAAATTATATATTTAAATGTGCATTTTTAATAAAGGAAAAATGAACTCATTCGCCTTGAGGGTATATATTAGTTTTGGAATTTTTTTTCTCTTCATTATATATACTCAATTTGTTATATTTGATAATAGAAAACAATATATTTTGATCAATCACAACTTTTCCACCTGACGAGGAAGAATAGTAATCATTATTTCTGAATGCGACGTTTTGGAAGATATTGTTTATTTAAATATCTTTGAGGAGAATAAAAAGCAAACACGATTGTAAAAGTATTTTTATATTTTTGTACAAATAAAATTGCAATTATTATAAATAGTAATAATTTTTACCGGTAATTTAATTGTTTGGTTTTCTGAAGTCTGCGGACATAATTATTTATTTACACACAAAATAATAAATTTTATTTTCAAAAATGTAACAATTTTATAAAACCATAAAATAATTTCTTCATTAATAGTTACACGTTTAACGAAAGGTCATTCTGGCAAAATTTATTAAATTATATTTGTGATCAGAGATATACAATTTGTATATACTGATTAAAAGCAGGACATAATTATAAAATTAAATGATTATGTTTAGCTATTACTAAATTTGAGGAAACTGAAGATTTGAAAAAATATCTTTGGTTTCCTTGAAGATAAAAGATTAAAATGTAGGGAAAATGTACATAATTAAAGTTTCTAATGTTAAATTCTTGGCATTCACAATAGAGTTTGGGTAATTTATAGAGTTTGTAAATTATTTTAGTTTGTAAATATTTTATAAATTCATATAATTTAGCTCGCAATTTTATATTATCGAATATATTTTATACTTATTGATTTAATATACATTTCTTATAGGAATAAATGACAAATATATATTTATTTGACTATTTATTCTTTAAAATAAAAGTAATTTGTCAATGAACTGTACGGTGATAATACAAATTTTGAAACTAATTCATTGAAAATAAAATATAATTTAATACACTGAACAATATAAAGATTGTTATCAGGTTATCTATTAATAGATACCTACAGTATATATGCTCTTTGCATTTCTTCACAGTTCTTAAGGTTTATAGTGAATTATAAAAAATCATTTAACAAAATATTACGCCTAATTATGCATCTAAAAATAAACACGTTTGTCTACAGTTTTCAGTTTATTCCTTCTTATATTGATTAGAATTAACTGGTAAATTATTCGTTTGGGACAGTGTAAATAATTGTAAAAAATTAATGAGATTTACAACACTGTGCTATTTTTAGACTATGTAAGTAATTAAATTCAGTGAACTAGATAGAAATAGATTGAAATATATCAAAATAACAATAAACAAAAGTTATTCAATCTCTAAGCAGTGCTAAATATATCATACATTATAGTCGAATACTTTGTGTATTTTTTTCAGATATAATATTAAATCAATTACCTGTACTCCTGAACGACTACTGCCTGCCTGCCTGCCTGCCTGCACCAACTTCGATAACATGAGTTTTATTATCAATTAATTGAGCTACATAAGTTGCAAACAATTTTGGGTGGCTATAGCCATTTCAAATATTTTTAAACATTTTAAAATAAAAAATGCTTGTAAAAAAGTAAAGTAAAGTTAGTAAAAAAGTTAGTAAAAAAACCAATATCACAAATTCCCTTTTTTAAGGAAATTACCCAAATATATTACACATAAATCTTTCCATTCGATTTAACACAATATAATTAAAAAAATTACAACTTTTATTTTGAGCTTAAACTGATTTTCTCATATATATGTAACAACTATTTATAGGCTATATTGTGGAAAAATTATCAAACTATTTATTATTGAATTCGGGTGAATTGTTCAAAACTTATTTTATTAATAAGAAGGCATAACTATTTTGGACTCCGAAACCTCTTTGTAAAACTAGGTATATTTTTGGGGACGAGGTGGCTACAGTAGTGTTTGTAGCGGGTTCAAACCCCGGTTCGGCCCGACTTAATTTCCCTCGTCCCTGGCTGACAGCTGTGCCAGTCGATTGTCTAGCAGCCCGAAAGGGTTTGTTCTGTGTGTATTATATGTACTGTAAAAATGACAAAAGATTGTCATTCCTTATGTAAAGCACTACTGACATTGATATCAATATAGGGGCGCTATGTCAAATATATAATTATTATTATTATATTATATTCATTATATATGTATAGTATACATATATTTCGCCAAATAGGAGTTTGTTACTAAATATATTATTATTGATGATTTTTTAAATCAGATAACCCCCGTTTATAATACATTATTTATACATTTCAGATAAAGATAAGTTTTCCTACTTTATATACCGTTAACATCTTTCTTTTATCTAAACATATATTCCAATAGTGTGATGAATACCATGAACGTAAGTTCCATAATTAAAAAAATACATATTCATATTCACTTTATATTGTAATGTTTCACTTTACGGGATGTGTGAGCTGAGAAGGAATTCCCCAGAGAATACTTCAGTAATAAGTAATGCAATTAATTATTAATGTTAGATAATATGTGCATGAAATATCGAAGAGAGATAACATATATGGAAATGTTCTGTTTTTGAAACAATTAATTGATACCATCTTGTTATAAAAAATGTGAATTTATACCAGCAATGCTGGCAACCATTGTATTTCGTGAGAATCGTTTGCCAAACTTGATCGTTAAATAAATATCGTTATACATACAGTAATCTAAAATAGAATAGACGATTTCATTAGATTTTTTATTTTTGGTAAAGAATAAATGCTATTGTCTAAAACTGTTGCAATTCTATTTTGTGCCCACTTATCATATAGACCAAATATCCATTTGCTTCTGTTTCTGCTACCTGAAGGAATTGAATTTGATTTAACCCATTAAGACCCGACCTATGACCGAAATAAATTTATAAATTTATTTATTGATTTTCACGGTCTTTATGACCATATTAATATCATATAATACATAATACAAATTAAATGTAATATGAGTAAAGCCAAAATTAAGACATGTCCAATATTGGATCATTGGGTCAATCGAGCATATTACATTCCATAATACAGAACATAGTGTATGCAAAACACATCAACATAATGATAATTAAACAACTGCTACGCAAAGAAAGTTACATCTGCCTACATAAAATAACGCGACAATGTCTGTCAACATGGATATACATATCATAGTTAGGGGTTTGCTAATCATGCAGTATGAAAGGTTTTGAAGCATTCAATGTGTAGAGGTACATCGCAAGTTTCACATCCGCAGGTCGTATTCTTTTTGCAATGCCTGCAGCGCCTTTGGGACTGCTTTGTAAGAAGCCAATGTTGTCCAACACGACGAATTTCGGGCAGCATACGGCCCGCAGGACCTTGTGCAGATTCATTTTCTCGTGGAGATTGCCGGAGAAGAATCGTTGCCGCGTCTCTGAGAAACAGCACAAAAGTTAGGTTTCCCCCTACTTCCTGATGAATTCGCCAGGCATTGAAAAGCGACACTTCAATAAAATTATTGATAATTCTCCAGTACCATTTTTTGCTGGTGAGCTTTATTCGATACTGGCCGATCATTTTGTCGAGGAGGTCTACTCCACCCATGTAGGCATTGTAATCGTCTGCCACCTTTGGTCTTTGGATATCGATCTTTTCTCCCCTTCCTTTCATGCGACGTTTGCATGACCCGACCGGATGGGCTCCGACGTAGTTGCTCGCGAAACAAACAACCTTGTTATCCCTCCATTTTACGAAAGAGACAGTCGAAACGCTCACTTCCAAAATGGTTCCACGGTTTTGCTTTTGAAGTGCGGGTGTTGCTTCTATCTAATTAGTCAAACGAAAGCGGTTTTCACGATCCGTTACTGTGACTTGAATATCACGTCTTTGTAATTCAACGAGACGCTCGTAACTATTAAAAGAGGTTGTCAAAGTACAGAATGTGACATTGAGGATAATTGAGTGTCGAAATCAGATTAATAACAACATGAGATGACTTGTTCAAATTCCCGGAAACATCAGTGGACTAAGTCATCCCACAATAAATGTCAAAGTAATAACAGTAACCATTATGGCTACATAGCATCCACACTTTGTATCCAAAGTGAACAGGCTTATTTTGGATAAACTGCTTGCAACTGTGATTACCATAGTATGGAATAATTTGTTCATCAATGCAAAAGTTAGTATGAAACTGCCTATATTGCGAGTACTTCTCTTTCAAATGAGCTAAAAGAGGCTTTCGTTGGAACATCTTCCTTCTCTGAGCGATTGTTATCGTTTATATCCTCATTATTTACAAAGTGAACATACAACTTAATTTTTTTAAACCTTTCTCGAGACATTGTTTTGGAAACAACAGGGCATTTTACCATTTCATCATTTTCCCAATAATTTCTTTTCTGTGTACGCTTGTTGAAACAACTAGTTACCAAAATTCCAAGAAACTGTCTCATTTGACTAGATGTTATGGAAAAGGTTTGATTATTGTTTTGACGAGCGCATTCTTCACCATAATGTTGAGAAGCTCATCGTGAAATAAAAGTGAAAACAGTTCAAATTGCGTTAGGTTGTCCAATTCCGGATGGCCTACGGATAAAGGTTGCAGATCATCTGTAGGCCGAGGTACAGAAACACCAATATCGCGTGTTTTCTTCCAATTTATTGGATTCTTTTTCCCTTTCTTTCGTGGAGGTTCGGTGACATCTTCGTCCCTACCTAAAAAAAGAAGAAATTAAACAATTTAGGTATGATGTACTATGCATAATTATACTATCAATAACATTATATCAACATTCAATGTATTTTATTTTCATGATTGTAAAACTGTTTATCAAATCCTGAAGAATAGAAATGCGTCAACGTGATTATTCTCTTTTCGATTAATTTTGTATGATATATATATACATTTTTTATCGCCAAAAATGGCAAAAAGCTGGATAGCTACAGACAATTTTAAAAGATATAAATTCATTCAAACCACAAAATAAATGAAATAAGAAAGTTAGCTTTGAATT
>JAYRBW010089537.1:0-21637 GCA_036023295.1 Invenusta paracnida
TTAAAAACTAAAAAAATTCAAATTTAAAAAAATTCAAACACCCGGCTGGCGTGTAATAGTTATCGGACTGTACACCCGTCCCTAAAGGGTTAATGACCTCATATACGTGCATTTAAATATATGCATACGAGAGGTTTGTAGGTACGTGTCCAATGACAAAAAAATAAACTCGATATAAAAATTCATTTTCAATTTAAAAATTTAGTCAATTATTACATGTTTTCAAACTATCTAAAACGTAATTTCATACGTACAAAGTCTCCATTACAAGTTTCTAATCACACAGTAAAATAAATTTGATACTCCGTTAGAGGAAAAATATCGGTACGTATAAATATATTGAGGAATTCTAAATTTGCATTCCAGTAATACTATTGCAGAATTGATAATGCAAATTTTCTTTTAAATCAAAGCCGACTTCTTGTACATTGTTATGTCTCGTGATAATTTTTTTATTATAATGTATTAAAAAGTTGTAGGCAAGGGTAAAATAATGCAGATAATATGCATATATTACAAGAATTATACTTCATTTACTTACTTTTTCAATGAAAACTATAAGAGCCATAAGATAACAGCCTACTATACGCAAAAGTCCAACAGTTCGGTCGAGTGAACACTTTTTAACCATTCGAAGCAAAGTTTTATATAAAGAAATAATTACCAAATATTAAATAATAACTAATTTTCAAAAACACTCTTAAATAATTGAAACCATTTCCTATAATAATATACTTTGAGGGCATATATTTATTTGAGTTTTGGTAAATATAATTTATTACAAAATATTGTTATTCCTATAAAAATTTAATAAAAATCTTAATAATATATTATTGAACGAAACATGCATATATCATATCATAAAGATTAAAAATAATAAAAATGAAAAATATATATTCAGGATAAATTATAAAAAATCACTTATATACCTAAAGTCGGTTAATATTTATCATTTTACTATTTTTAATAACAATTTGTAATATAATTATTTAATACAATTTATATATTTTTAAATAAATATCTAAATATTTATACTACACTAATAACGAATACTTTTTATTAAAATACTAATATGAAATACTTTATGAAAAATTAAATAAATCAAATAAAAATGCTTCTGTATATTTTTAAACAAAAATATAACATTTTTAAACGAAAGAATGGTAAGCTTTGAGCATATTACATACATAGATTCTCTTGAATATTTCCACCTTCATGGATCCATCAAGCCATATCAATGATTGATACGCTCTTTTTCTTTGAGACAATTCTTCATGATAATTTCCGTTCTTGAATTCACCCTTGACAGATTGCTTAAGTGATGTGGCTCAAATTTCGCAAACACTTCTGGCTAGCTGAATGGAGAAAGTAATTGGAAAAAATTTCAATCTTCCACCTTTCCTACCTATTATGTGCCTCACATATTGCGTTGCGTTTTTTCGTTTCATGCCTGTGCTAATTTAAAAAAGAAAAAAGTAGATAGTTGGAGGCTACCTATGACTACCTATATTTTAGCTCGAAGTACACTGGATTAAAACTACGTCATAAGATAACTTGAATGAAGAGCTACTGTAACTCGAAATAATCGTATTAAATTAGGTACAAAATTCAAAACTAGTCGTTTTATACCGTTTAATATATCGGCAAAATCTTGTTTTGCTTATTATTTTTACATTAATTATTTAAAATATACTTTAAATTTACTTTTTGTTTTTATATGCATGTCAATCAATTTACTTTGTTTGATTAAATAAAACATTTATCCATTTTGTTTCGTAAATAAAAAAGTTTTGCATTTTTGAAGTTGAAATGCTTATTATTTATAAAAATATGTAATAAAAAAGACAGATCAATCTCTTGCAGTTTTATAAAGACGATGGATTGAAACATCCTGAATAAGTTTCTTTAAATTAACTCGATTGGCTGTAAAATAATGCATGATATCTAGTTGATGTTATAATGTATAATTAAAAATGATATTACTTTGTTAATGGTTTAGAGAATTTTACAATTTAGCTATCGAAAGTCGTAAACATTAATGTTTGACGCTCGGCGATCAGTATTTTTGATTTAATATTGTGAAACAGAAGTTACCTTTTATCTTGAAGCATGAATATTTGATATTCTATATAATATGTATATATGTAAGTATGTGTGTGTCAATGTATGTGCATGTGCATGTACGTTTTTGTCTAAAACACTAACTGAAAAACAAAACATATACGAAAACGCATTTATAAAAATTTAAAAGCTGCGAGTCGATTTAGACAAAAACAAAATCTATTTTAGTAATGTACGATAACAGACATATTCCATTAAACAAGGTATTTCATCGGAATTAGATTTATAAAAATATGAGTTTTTATCCTTATTCAACTTCCATTATACTGACAAAATGAGAGTAAATAATTATACTTGCCAATATTTAACAGTTAAGCAAACGTCTAAATTAAAATAGGGGGAGAATGGGTATATAACGGTGTTTACACTACTCATCGTCATAAGATACTACAAGCAATAGCATTTTCCTAAAACCGGAAATTAAAATGTCATCGATTGTTTGAAACCAGCATCCTATGGATATCTCGTCAAGCCTTGACTGCTTCTCATAACTGGATTTTAATAGTTTCTTCATAGATAAGACCATATTAATAGTATACTCGCTAAGTAAAATATGATAGTCTGCTCTTTCGATGCAAGAAATATTTGTATGGGGTTAACACCTGATAAGTTGTTTACGAAAAAATTACCATGAGTTTATATGTTTAAAAACAACTCAAAGCAATACAAATAAAAAAATGTATTCTACAAAATATGAAAACACTGAGATGAACATAAGTATGAGAATAATAGTAAGATTATAATAGTTCTTCAAATGTATAATATTAAAATCAAAAAAATATTGCATAAAAATATTGTAAACATTAATTGGCGTTATCTCGCAAATTAAAATGTAACCTAAAGATTTATTAAATTAGTACACTGAATATATATTCAAATCAATTTTTTCACATCCCAAATTATAAAAAATTAATCACGGAATTATACATCAATTTGATCTAAATATTGGACGTTTATATTAATTTTACAAATGAGCGTGAAAGTATAGTAGCATGTACTACATACTTAATTATATATGCAATTACATGCGTCTTTGTCATCATTAATCAAAGTTGCTTTTCTCAATCATTTTGTAGTAGTTGAAAATTAATTGGCTACAATTATTTTTGTTAGTACATTGTGGTTACACATAATGATTCCTGCAGTAGCAAACGCATGCAGTATTTTTTATTTGGATCCTAAAGTAATGCTAACTTTCGTTATTTAAATAGATAAAATAGACCTATTTATGTAGGATAATATCAGAAAAGGATATCTCAACGATTATTGACTAAATAATTGACAAATATTACAATATTTGATTTTCCAGTTTGATATTACCAGTAAATATAAATGTAATATACGATATTTGTGGGAGAGGTATTATAATAGTCTCCTGCTTTATAAAGTTGATTAATGCAAGCAATTAGTGAAAATGTGAAAATCAAAGGGGTAATTTAATTTAAACACCACAAGTTAGTGACGTATGCTAGTAAACTCCATGCCTAGACATGTATTTGCATTTGTAATACGGAAAATTTCAATTTCATGATTCCCTTCAAGTCAATGAGTATAAATATTACACTTACAATATTTATACATGAAGGAAATTGTTCACCATTCCTGCATTTCCTGCCACTTATATTAATTTTCTGTGTTGTAAATTGTATAATGTTCGCCATTTCAATATTCATATTGGACAGCATTTATAAATTATGTTTTACATACATAGTAATTTTGATAGATATGATCTAATAGGTTATAACTAATTTAACGAAATTTACCTGATTTAAGAATATTAGAATAAGAAGTAAAGATACAGCTTTCCTTTCAACTAACATTGCGATGGTTAAAACAATCGAATTAAATGTACCTATATATCTCAGAGTAAGCTAAATTAGTTTTTCAAATATACTATTTTTCTAACTAAAATTGAAATATTTTTGTTCAGTTAGCATGTTTTATAGTTTGAGAAAATATATATGTAGAAAAAGCCAAAACGCAGAAATACTGGTTTGTTTCGTATTATTCGTATCTTTTCCACACATTCTGCCTCATAGAGTATAAATAATATATGAGAATTTCCGAGAAGTTTTTGAATTTTATTTACTTAAAAAGCAAGGGCAAAATTCCCACGGGAGTTGAAATATGTCCTTTATATTGTCTTTGGAGGATGGCATGACTCCCACAAATAAAATTACTTTGTCTGGGAGTAAATAATATTGGACAACTTGGGTCGATGCCCTTTTTTATATGTATACGCACATTCTCAACTTGAAACTCTTTCTCAAAAGGATAGTTGAATTCTGAAATGAACAATAACAATAAATACTTGCTTAGAGAAAATTTACCGTGGTTTAATTTAAAAAGGAGGATGTCAAGCTTCTGTTTTTTTAAGATTTAAATTTATTTATTAGTACTATTTCATAGAAATAAACTACATATTTGTCGGAAGGTTACTAATTGTTTTAGGGAAAAACTATGCTTATTAGATGATTTGAACCTAAATATCACTTAAGATGTTCAACCTTAAAAAAAAAACATGAGTTTCGACATCATGCTAAGGCAACGTTCAGAAAGTATATGTACATTAAACATTATTTTGTTTGTCTGTAATAGTAGCATATATTTTTGAATTATCTATATTTGTTATCCTAACTTTTTATCAATACACTCGTATCCAAGGTGATACATATAGACTGAAGTTAAGATAGTTGTAGTATAAAACAATAAATTGATTTGTTTATATAGTTAATTTTTTAATTTATGAAGGTCATGCTATCATCTCCTACGGATATGTTATAATTTGCATTTAGATTATATTATATGTCGGTACCTATGTTTCAAAATGTATACTCTAGTAGACATACATTGTTTTATTTGTAGCAGACAAAACGTCTGGAGTCTTAAATATAGTGCATAAAATAGTACCTACATAAATTTATCAAATAGAACAAATTTAATGTATTCATAATGATTTATCGTAATGTCAAGTAATTATTATAAAAAAGAAAACATATTAATTAAATAATTCTAATGTCTTTAAGGTTTAAAAAAATATAGTTAAATATTCTATAATAGTTGATAATATTGGAATATATATAAAAAAATTATTTAGCAAATTTCATTAGAAAAAAGTAATTTACCTTTCATTTATATATTGAGAACGTTTAAAAACATTCTGTTTTTAAGTAATATAATATTGCAATTGGCGTTTAAACAATAATAAATAACATTATGTTATTTTCATATATGATAAATTGATAACATTTTAATAACAAATTAAAACCACATGTAGGTATCTACATATTAATTATTGAAGATTATTGAAGAAGGTTCTATTATTTTACTTCGTAATGAATTGTTAGAAACTATAAATGCCACACATCGGGCCTGGAAACGCGACACAAAAAAATAATTAATATTTCTGAATAAAAAAATAATTCCATTATGTAGGTGGAATGAAAAACTGCAAAGCTGTGTAGTATGAGGATTAATTGTAATTTTATGTGCATAGTTTCATTTGGAAAATATAATTTTAGTGACTTATCGGTGTGTTAGATATATTAACCATCATTTGGAAATGTTATTCCGCATGTAATCTTATCTCTTATGTCTTAGTTGTACGTATGTCTTATATAATACACGCTACCAGACTGATATATTACCATAACCATGAATATATATGTATCTGTACGTATAACAGAAAAAAGGTAAAAAAACAAAATCAATTACAATAATTAGAAAGATATACACATAGAAAAATCTCCAGGAATTGGTGCAGGAGAGTTTCCTTTGAAATATTATGATATAAATGTGTAACTATAGGAACTTCCTATACTTGTAATGATTTGAAATAACGAAAGAAATGTTAACTGAATGTGTCATGTTGATTGCATTTAAGCCAACAATTTAGTCCAGCTTATATAGTGAGCAAATTAATAATTTGATAAAACGAATAAAAATATTTCTTTCAGTTAAATTAAACTTATTCAATTTTTATTTAAGAATTTTTTTTTTAATGTTTATAGATACTAATTACTATTAAATAAATTACACATTGGGATATTGTATTGTAATCATTCAAGTATGCATTGGAAAATGTAGAACATGTATATTTATATATTTTATCAATACTTAAATTCATCTTTTAATTTAGACACAGAAAAATCTCAATTTATTAAAGCATTAAACATCACACCAGTTTTATTTTATTATTTATCAAATTTTATCATTTTTCCAAAAAAAATGTTTGTATACTTTGGTAGTATAATTGATAATAACTGTTGACTCTTATAAAATGTCTTAAAGTCTAATGGTTTTTTATCCAATGATATAAATATTACTGAGAGCGCTAAATTTAAACTTAGTCATGATTTTTATTTCAACTTTATTACTTTTGTATACCTGAAAGTACAGAAACCTCGGTTTTGTTTTCGATTGTTATTATATTATTCAATTATGAACTGTCAAATACAATATTTAGATAATACCTTTAAATTGTAGTAATACCTAATTGTTAGCAGGGTAATAAAAGTTGTGTGCATTTCGAAAAGTTTTGACTTTCAATAGAAATTTAAATAAATAATATAATTATTTGGATTTGTATAAACTATAAATGTAAAGATAAAAACAAATAAAAATTTAAAGAAATCGTCATAAATTTCAACTTTAAAAAGTGTCTTTACCTTAAATTTTCAAAATATCATTGCAAATTTTCAAAAAAATTCTTATTTCAGCGTTGTTATGATAATAAGTAAAGATTTCAAAACAATTCATCTAAAATAAACACAATATATTTATTTACCCTTATTGTGTTTGTCTAATATGAAAGATCTTTTTTAAGTTTTCAACAAATTATATATATTATTAAATCTATTAAACTCAGTGAAACATTTTTAAATACTTATTAGCACATTTTAAGAGAAAATAATTATCATTTTATAGTATTTTCCTATTAAAATAACTCTTTTATCTGTATCTCTTTTATTGTTGCACGACAAGTGTAATACTATTGCGATTAGCGACCCATGAAGAAATAAAAGTACATTGCTTGG
This sequence comes from Invenusta paracnida, assembly GCA_036023295.1. Taxonomy (NCBI): domain Eukaryota; kingdom Metazoa; phylum Platyhelminthes; order Proseriata; family Coelogynoporidae; genus Invenusta; species Invenusta paracnida. The sequence continues at coordinate 7,158 of JAYRBW010089537.1, forward strand.
TCAAGAACGTACAACAACAATGCATAATGCATATGTAGATAGTATTTTGAGGTATTGATTCTCTCCAATGTCAATGGAATACGTAATTATTTTGATAAGAATGCCTTTATTAAAATATATCGTGTACATTATTTAAATGAACATACATATTAATTCTCGTTGGAGAGTCATTTGTTTAGAAAAAAATGTTTTTCGTATTATGACATATATTAAATCTACTTATATAAGTACTTTGTAATTGGTGAATTACATATTTGTTTAATTAAAAAAATACATATATATTTTATTCATATTATAGCAGTATTTCATGAACGTCGTGAGCCGAGGATAAAAAACACAAATTATAGTGTTCATTAATGTAACGAGATAGAATGAAAAATAGAAGGGAATAAAATAACTTTTACACTGATATCATTTTATAAATATAATACATATTCCAAGTATAAACCAGTTTTAAATAAGAAATAAATTTATCCACATATATCAAATATTTCATTGTATATTTATACGAGCATAAGTATTTATTGCCTGCTGCATTATTACCACATAAAGGAGTATAAGCGTTTCTAAAGATAAATCTTGCTGCTAAGGGAGTAAATTCCAAAGTCTCAGCACCCCACTATCACCAATCATGTATGATCTCCTTTTTAGTAAAGTTATCAGTAAGCATACGTTTTGTGATTTTTCTACCTATATTAATTAATAATTACAAACTAAAAAGCTTGCTTGACGAACATAAAATAGGTTAAATCTTCTATGAGTTTATCCAGAAAAAATAATATAAACGTTTTTCATTAACCCCCTACATACTAGGGTGGGGGGGGGGAGGAAGGCATATTCCAACATTTTTCTGTGAATTTTCACAAAACAGGAGCAATATAAGCTTCCGTGACATTTTCTAAAATATAGTTGTATAACTTTTAGCACTATATTTACTACTGTACACCCAATGGGGTGGTAACGTGACTTTGGTAAAAAAAGTACCTTTATTTAAAAACAAATAAAAAATTCTTCAAATTTTTAAAATCAATGGAATTCTTTTTTTGGATACATAATAAAAAAATTATTGTTTACATGATATACAATACTGTTTGTGATATATAATTATATTATTAACAAAAAGTTTTGTCTAAAAAAACAATTTTCTGGATTTTTTTAAATACTTTTTATTATAATTTTTTCCTATACACTTTTTTCTTCTTCTATTTTCAATGGAATGTGTTACAAAACATTATCATTTATTTATGTATATTCCAAGTTTCAAAACTCTACTCTACGAAGAAGTTTGAAACTTATATAGGGGGGGGGGGGCGAGGACACAATACCCCGGGATATGGATATGTAAAATAGCCTGGTATGGATTGGGTAAGCTTGAAGTATTTTTAAATATATCAACAAAACTCCTAAATAATATAAATTTTAATTATTAATCAAAGGAAACATTTTTTTTAAATAATTGAAAGTAATAATTACAATGTTGGTGCTTTCGTTTTTTATTTAAAAATCAAAATTATCACAAACTATTTCTCTTAATCAATTCAAATAAAATGCTATTAATTTATTATAGTTTAATAAAATTGAAAATAAGGTTATAATTTAAGTTTATTTCATAACTTGTTTAGATTTTAAAACCCTACTGATTCATGCTCAAACATTTATTAGCTTCTAGCTTCTGCCTTGGCTTCCTATTAGAAAACGAATACAGTTTAAAATCTTGCTATTCCTCCACAGTGTAATCAACAAAACTGCACTAATATACAGGGTGGGGCAAAAGTTACCATACAATTGAATACATCAGAAAATTGTAAATTAATTGCAAAAGTATGCAGAAGTGTTGTAGATTGCTTCCAAAGATGTGTCAATACAGATGGACAACAATTTGAGTGTTTAAATGATATACATATGTGGTACATTATTTTTGCAATTACAAATACTCCTTTGGATAACTTTTAGTTTTTAATTTTCTGATGTATTCAATAGTATGGTAACTTTTGCCCCACCCTGTATATTCACAGGCTTTTAAAAATCAATATCACTGTCCGTATTGAAAGGCAATCAAGTACTATTACACTAACTAAAAATTACACAACAGTTATAGAATGCTCGCACTAATGTGCTTAGCGACACCAGGGAATTTAATCAATTTAAAGCTAACCTCGAAACGAATTTCATCGTGTGATTTTATTTTTCGTTATTAGGTTGGTTGATGTAAATAACTTTATATGGTTATAGCAGTATAGTATAAATTGTTTCTTGCAATGTTATATTTAATAATGTTATTGTTTGCTTACTTGTATATTTCAGTTAGTTTGTCTGTCTTATTTTATAGCTTGGTATTTTAAATGTTTTTTTCTTAAATGTTAATGATCGTTTTTCTCGTTATGTTATTGTGTAAAATGTAAATTTCATGTTTTAGCGCTGCTAACATTGCCAGCAATTTCCGGCGTTATATAAAAATATTAATATTAATATTATTATTATTATACGGTTCATTCAGCACCATCTATTCTTAAATTAATGATACACACTGCATTTTCACACACACGAGAGATTCAGCAGATAACTACGATACTTAGCTAAACAATAAGTGTTAATTTTAGTGAAGTTAAATTCTCAGCATACATTGACTGACCTCTTCAATGACCAATGTAAGGAAAATTAACAATTTTATGTGTAACATTACATTTACACTAACAATTTAATGTGTATAAAATTGTTAAAAGACTTCTTTTTAACATTTAATATATACATAGGAAAGGTCTCTTAAAACTTGCGGTATCTCGGTAATCGCAAAAGTAATCGGTAAATTCTCGATAATGTCTCGATAAGATAGGCTTGAATCAGGTCGTATTTTTTATTTGAAAATTCTTCTATTCTTTTTGTATCTCGCCAATACCAAGTTATGTAGCGCTGTTAAGTAGACATTTCGAAGCAATCGATACTCCTGCATTGCGTTTTCTTAAATAAGAATGTTATGTGCGGTAATTTATTTTACAATTTATTATAAAATTGTTATATAATTGTTATAAATTTTATAACAATTTATTTTATAATTCAAATCGTTTGGTGTCGTGTGTCTACATTACTGAGATGGACAATCTCCCCTCTAGTTGTCATTGATCCATTTCTATGTTATAAACTGTGTTTATCTTCCAATTAATCTCCCCTCCGTTTATGTTACCTTCATTACCTGTGCAGCTCACGAAATGAACGCGTTGAAATATTGTTGAGTGATTTGGTGTTTATTTTTCTTATTAACAAATAAATAGCTAAAAAACCTGTTGATTGTAATAAATAAAATATTAATTAAAATACTAATTAGCAAAAAAAGAAGTTTTCGTAATAACATATATGCGTGTATTTCTGTCAAACTGTTTAACTCTCAATTACAAGTAAATAAATAGTAATAAACATACCAATAAATTATAATCATTGTAATAAAGTTAATTATAATAGGAGTATATATATATATATCATTTTTCTCAATTGAAAATCTTTATATCTACAGTATAAAATTTCTGTGAAGTCGCCATTATTTAGAAGAAAACTGAGTTGAGCATCGGGAAGTATGAAGATTGTTTGGGCATTAGGTTGTTATTTCTATTCAAGAGAAAGAATAGGAGATGAGAAATATTAATTATTTACTGTGGCAATAAAGCTACATGTCACCATGAAGATGCCGATTATATTACATGAAAGATGCATAATGTAAAAATGACAGATGTATCAGTTTAGATATAATATGTGCATAGATACTTATTAATGAAATAAAACTAATTTTCATATTACACAATTTCAAATAAAATGAACAGTGCTATAAGGTAATTTACATGTCGATAATGAGTGAACTGGATGATTTTTAGAAGCTATTGTTTTTTATAAAATATTTGACTTTAGATATGTTAAACTTGTTTTTTTGCCGCGCTGTATTAAAATCATATAGACATAATATAATACCAAAATAGTATTGTTATCAAAAATGAAGCAAAATGTTTTATGGGTGTTGAGCGTAGGCTATATATTAATGATGGAGCTAATTTGATTATAGACTTTCTCTAATAATCCATTTGGTGAATATGTAATTCAATTGTTAACAAGCGGTTTATTATTCAGATACGTCTTATTTAGAGGAGGTTTAACTCATTAGTTGATGATCTTCAAATGGATAAATTAAGGAGAAGTTATGGTATAGATCATTTATATTTAGAATCTACATATATTCCACCTATTGCGCAAATTTTACGTTTTAATTTCACAGAAAAGAAAAACATCAAACAAAAACAAATAAAAGAAGGGTACTGCTATAGTACTGCTATAATTCACTCAAAATTACCATCAAGGAGACAAAGATTTGAAAAATGTATTCAACCCAAATAAACCTGCTAATTTTAAATTACCTCGACTACAAAGCGAGCTTTTTAAGAAAGAACTTCTTTAATCCTCTTTGCCTCTGACGGCTTACTATGATCCAAAGAGCGTATTACTTCCCTTCAAAGCTATGTCGCCTTTTTTATTTCTTTTTAAAATACTACGCGCGCCAAGATCAAACGACTCTTCTGGTTCAATTTTAAAGAAAAAAAAACAGTCTTTCTCAATGCAACAGCCTTGTTTAATTCCATTAAGAAGATGTGTACATACATCTAAAGATATTCCTTCAAATTGCAACAGAAGCGTTAGTATCAAGCTGTCCTGTTGTAATTTAGATTCGAGTAGTGTAGGCCTGATTAAAAAACATTTTTAAGATTTACATTTTATACATCGCTTCTTTGTTTTTTCCCTCTCTTTGCCAGCTCTTATACTAAGGAGCCTACTTTTTGCGTATTCATATAGAATGGTTAGACAGATGTCATAATTTAGTGAAAAAGAATGTTTAAGGCGTTGACATTTTTACATAGCAATTAATTTATGTGTAGTTGTGTATGCGCACGTATGCGCACTGAAATCTATTTCAATGCATAAAAAGGACAAAATTAAAAATCATGATAATTGCTTTTTTGATAAAAAATAAATAAATTAATATACATAAGTAACAGCAATTACTTTTTGACAAATGGGATCAATTATTAATAAGCAATTGGTATTTTTTGATCAAAATTAATTTTTATATTGTACAATTTTTTTTAGATTAATTGTAAAAGCAATAATATGGAAAGACTTATTTATTTTATTTGTTATTGTTTATTGTAACATAGGCTACCATCTGCAATTTCTAATTACCAATCTAAATGTGTGTTTTATTGAAAAAAAATACCAATTAATAGTTTTGTTAAATAAATATATGTGGTGAGTTTTAGAATCCTTAATAATGAGGATGAAGCAAATCTATAGTGTTGATGGTAAAATAGCATTAATCAGTGTGAATTGGCGCAGTTTGTGTCCACATAGAGCTGTGCTGTTGTACTCAGAGGTCGACCTGCAGATGACACCCCTACAGTGGCTCCTGAGCTATTACTGTTGTTGGCTTGTGGGTGTGATGCGGGGGAGACTGAGGATGAGTGGGGAGGGATGAGAGGGGCGGAGACAGCTGGGTTGAACTGGGAGTAGGAGACGGAAAGAGGGTGCTTCCGTCGCTGGATCACCAGATCAATGATGTTCCCAGAATTGCTGATCAGACTGACAACTTCCCCACAACTGGCGCCCTCAACGTCTGTGTCGTTCACCTGACCGAGCGAAGATGCGTTTCAATAAAAATTTAATGAGCACAAAAGATTAAGAGAAAGATGATTATGAATAACACAATTTTAATTATTCAAAATACAGAAAATGCATTCCAGGATTGAAGCAAAAGAGTTTATACCTTTTCTAAGTTGGGAAATTAAATATTGACTAACACCATATAGATAATTATAAGTAAATGAATTTGAAATAAAATAAAGTTGTATAAATAAAATAAGAAAAGGAAAGAATGTAACAGAATGAGAGGAGAAAAATAGAAGAATTAAAAAAAAAAACATCCTAAATGAGGCAACAAACAGTCGCTATAAAAAATTATGAAGAGTCTGATGACAATATAGTAAAGAAAAGGTAAAAGGCATATAGAAAAAGTATGACAATTAAGGAAACCTGAAAATAAAAGTAGAGAAAGTGAAGAAAGAAAAGTAAACAGTCATGAAATAAATAAATAAATGAGAAATATTATAAATGAAAGAAAAAAGGAAGAAAGAGAAATGGAAAGAATGAGCAATAAAAAACTAATAACATATGAAGTGAAACCTTGAAAAGTAGGGAAAAGAAAATACGTCAAAAAATAAAAAACAAAATAGATAAGAAATAATAAAAATTAAACTTTAGAAGTAAAGAAATATAGAAGATAAAAATAATAGATTGGAGAAAAGAGCTAATATAGATATTGAGTCATCTCATTTCAAATATGAATAAGTTAATATAATAAAATTTGATAAATTTTTTCCATGAATTAGTTTTAACACAATTTCGTAATTGTTTAACTTAAATATTTCAAAAAAATTGAAATAGTTAGTGAAACAAATATTCGGCAATCTAGATTATAGCTTGCCTTCTAAATATTTGTAATATATGAAACTGAGTCATATATTGTATATATTTCAGGTACTTGCTTGTCATAATAGTGATATTGTTATACAAAATCAATATAAACATGTAAAATCTTGTAGAAAAAGTAAATTTCGTTATTTTAAAGTGATATAAATTAAAATATTACATAATTTAAAATGAAATAACTATTAATACTATTATCTAATCATTTTTTTAGAGAAATTTAAAATGAAGATATTTTTACCACAATGCATTTATAATTATTATATAATCAAAACTCTATAAAGAAATGGAAAACTGCATAAAAATGTTAATTAAAATTTATATGATATCAGCTGATAAAAGAAATTATAAAATATGTATAAACCATTACTAGAAAATAATTTTATACCCATAGTTACATATATTCATATACGCGTAGATTAATAATAAGTATACATGAAAATTATCCTTCTAAGTGTTAATAATACACCCTGCTAATATTGTTTATTGTCTATCTTTTAAAATTATGCACCAAATTGTTGCTATTTAAATTTGTTTATTTTGCTATATATCGATATTCAAATAAACATGTGTAAATGATTTGCGATGAAATATTGTTCAAAAGGAGACAGATTTATGCTGATTAATTAATTAATATATTAATCTAATTGAAAACACCACGCTGTGGGTGGTATATGAATCACAAAAACGATAACAAGCTAAAATAGAATTATTAACTTTAATGCTCGTGTAGAATATATTTGAATTGCTTTTAATATTTCTATCATTTGTAGAGTCATTGATAGAAGTCAATCAATTATATAAAATGATGTAAAATGAATGCAGGTATACGATTTAAGTTAGTGATGAGCTGGTGATATTAAACAAGGTTAATGGGATTAATTACGATAACATATTCCCAAGAAATAAAAAATATTGCATAATTGTTTTAGAAATCACATGGTCTAAAAAATAGAGAAGTTGGCGTCATTATTTTATTCATAATTCTAACCTACAGTATGAGTAACCCAACTTGTTTCAAATAAATAGACAGTTTTCAATATCGAGCTCCACATCACATCCACAATAAATGGTATGTACAGCAAATTTCTGACAGATAAAAATATGCATTATGGTAAAATTCTCTTGACCTAATATTATTTGCTATTACATATTTTATCAGGTTTACTTTTTAAGTGTCATATATACCTACGTATAACTCTATAAATAAAACTTCAATCAAATTCTCTAAACTCTCTAAACTCTATATAGTCTATTATGAATTATATTTATTACAATAGGGAAATTATACTATTGATTTGAGTCAGTTTTAGAGCGGTTTCAATAAGTTCTTGGACCCAATATCAAAGCAGCACCCTACAAATAGAATCCATATATTTTTATTAAAAATAGAAGCATCTAAGATATTGGCTATAATTTCAAGTGGATATCTCCACAGATACCTTCATAACTCAAATTATAAAATCTAATCAAAAGGCAAAAAAAACATGGTTGTAAGATAAATGTTACTCTAAAATTTCAATAAAGTGTAATTTTATCCAAAAAAATTTTTTATCAAATTTAAAAAATGCAGTTACTGTTAAGGACAATATTTTATTAATTTATAAAGTCCATATTGAAATTTTATTATAATTAAATTATACATTTTAGATAACACTTTTTATTACACTTTTTGAAATTTTAGGTTAACATTTACCGTTTATGTCATGTATTTATCTAGAAGCATTATAATTAGATTTTCTAAATTTTAACACTGGAGATATCACCTTTAAATTGTTACCAATATCTTAGATGCGTCTATTGCTCATAAAAATACATAGATAATTATTTGTGAAGGATATTACTTTGATTTCGAGTCCAAGAAATTATTGAGGACACTCATAAATATATGTAAACAATTGAAAGTATAACTGAATGTGTTTTAAATATTAGGTAAACACATAATGAATAGAATAGTTTAATGCTGATGATACCTTTTTATTGCATGTACCTTTTTATTGCTTTTTATTTTCCATTATAATGTAAGAAAATCTAATGAACACATTGCAAAATATGCTAGCAGAGAAACAGCATATTAACTAAAGTTATGTTCTAATAAAATAAAATGAATCAATCATAGATATTGAAACAGCAGTTGAGTTTATTACTCATCATAAACAGACTGCACTATTTTATCAGAGTGATTTTTACTTATTGATTTCTTTGGAAAAATAATACTTTTTAAAACTGATATTGTCAGACAATGAGTTTATTTAACCGAAGTTAGCTATAGACTATATCCAAAGTTAGCCTAGAAAAGGGTTTCTTATATAAATAATCATAATTCCGTTATTGTCCAAATAGACAAAGATTATAAATGAAAGATAACCGTTCATAATCAGATATAAAATTGTTCCAGTAGACGGATAAATTGACATATTGACATAAATTGAAAATGAATTAATTCATTTCAAGTAATACTAGGGATATAGATTACTGTAAACAGATTAAATATATTTAACTATACGTATCCTAAAAGTTATATAATTAGTTATTTTTTGTAGTTCAACTTCTTGGTGCAAAGTAAAATGTGAATTAATTTGACTTAAAAATTTACTGGAATTTTATGGGTTTTTTCTTATGTTGAACGATATATCTAATCTATATTTTTCTATTGAGGTTTTTTAATGATTATATAGTCAAAAATAAATATTTTATATATGTATATAAAATAATGAAAAATATAGTCAAAAATAAGATAATATTAAATATCAAAATTACAAATCATCAATAATTAGGTATATATATGTATGTATATATATTAGTTAAAATATTTAATATTTTGTCATTTATTTTAAACTGTATGTATAAAATAATAACACAAACATAAAACATATTATTGTGAACAAATGTATTTGCCTTGTTGAGAATATATAAATGCTTTTTATATTATTACTTTCGATAATAAATATACATTTATATAATGTTTAATGCATAATTAATGTATATAAGTAGCGAGCAAACAAAAGCCAATTTCAATTATAGCCACGAATATATACAATGAAATAAATAATGATTTATATTAAGACTGATTTGCAATTGTACGTCATAATACACAATATAAAATTTAAGAAGACATATTATTTTCTAAAGAATATATAATGGTATATGGCCGGGCAAATAAAATCGCATTCAAAATAATACTTTTTTCACGTGCGAAAATTGAAATAAATACGGTGATTCTATTTTCAACATACCAGCAAAATTCTGCCAAATTTATAACTGAAATACAGTGTAATATATAAAGGAATAATTATAGATTAAATACATTTTTTAAATATTATGATCTAGTAATGATAACTATAATGCAGCTCAGGATGCTTATATATCTAACTCAATGAAGACAAATTATGGTGGAAATATAAAAGAAGTGAAGGGTATAAAGGTTTAATAATTTTGCTAATATAGTATGTGTTTTATCATAAAATAGAGTATATAATTCTTTCTTAATATATATATATATATGTTTCTATAACTTATAGATTAAATATATATTTATAATGCAAAGTAAATTGTCCCACAAAGCACAATGATGTTATAAGTTAAAGAAAACTATCCCTTAATTTATTTAAATCAGGTTATTATTATTTTTTCGACATTTACGATTTTTAATTTTTTGAATCTTGAATATTTAAATCATGTTATCATATTTATAATTTAATTTTTAATCTACTTTAAGGAAATTAAATAATCACTTTAAAAAAAAAAAAAAAATCACTTTTCCTAATTTTGAAACATCTTGGTATTTATTCAAAAATATTAAATTTCCAACTTTTCATAAATGCACATATTTTTATGTGATACCTACGTTATTGATAGGATTTATCTCATTCTATACTAGCTACTGTCATAAGTATACTGTTCTAGACATTCAATAGTTTAGGTGAAATGTACAGCAAATATGATCATCATTTATACATGTGTTAAGGTTAGGGTTCGATTATTATTGATGTAAATATCACACGAATTTACACAGAACATAATTATAATATATAATATAATTTTAAAACATTATCAATACCAAGAGATGTTTAGCCATGACATCATGTGTCTCCCTTTAATGACTAAGATCACCTGAGTTAACGATTAATCGACTGAATAATAATAATTAAATAATTTTACCAATCACCGCATACTCAAATTCCAGTCGAATTTCGCTCTTTATGGAGCTCATCAGTGACATGCAGAGTATCAAACCGAGGTCCTCACAATAATTGTGCGGACACTATAACCGCTTGACCACCGGAGCTCGATCGGTTCGCAAGGAAGACTTTCTAGCCATTATGGCAAGTCCGTATCACATGAACTACAATAGAATAAAGAAAAATCAATATCAAGAGATGTTTGACATTTAAAATCTCTTTTAAACATCACTTGATATTGATTTATCTTTCTTATACTGTAGTTCGTGTGATGCGGACTTGCCATAATGGCTAGAAAGTCTTCCTTGCGAATCGACTGATCTTCGGTGGTCAAGCGGTTATAGAGCGAAACGCGTCTGGCATTTGAGTATGCGATGATTGACAAAACTCTTTAATTATTATAAAATTATGTTTTCTAAATTATATGAAACTTATGTTTATATATTTTATTTTCATCTCATGCATTAAAGAAATTTATATTTGCTTACCAATAAATATTTAAATGTGTTGATAAATGTCCTTTGATAATAAATTCCATGTACACTTTAATATGTACACTTTAATATCCACAACTTTTATTTATAAATTTAAGCAATTTCGATTTTTTTTTGTATATTGCATATTCAATTGATATATTCCGAGTTTGATTTTAGTCATATCGCAAGAGGAAATGTCGTCAAGTCGTTAGATCTTCAAGTTTATTTTCATTTTCAATTATTAAATGTATTTTTTCCAAATAAAGTTTCTATATATTATTTAGTTTACGATTGAATGAATTGTGATGCAATATGGCCCACAGATAATGAACCATTACATAAGCTAAATTTGATAACTGCTGTTTTTTAGTGGTATAAACATATTTTATTACACAGACGTTCTTATATTAATTGGAACAATTGGAACCGCTATCAAGAAATACTCTGGTGTAATCGACTTACAACTAATACCAAATTGAGTCCAATAGAAAATTGAGTAAGTACTCTAAAAACCCGGACAAGGATAACTCCCATACACATATACATTGTGAAAATTTAAACATATAAGCTTATAAGTTGAGCTGTTGTTATTGTGATGTATACATTTGATCTATTTGATGTACATTTACAACTCTGTATTTATTTCATGTTGGAGATTGATTTTTTTAATTTTTAGTCAAGTAAAATGTATGCGCACAAAATGTGAGGCAGGTGATGCAGGTTTCCATATTCAACTAACCTTGAGTATTCTATCAAAGACCTGAATCTGTCCTGAAGACTGTGCGGGTGAATTCTCTCGCACGGCGCTGACAAAGACACCTTTGGGTGAGAGACCATCCGACACTCCAATACCGAAGGATTCCGTAGTGCTCGCTCGAGTCAGACGGACACAGGATCGGGTGCTGTTGTTTCGGAGAAAAATCTGAGACTCTAGCTCCGCTCTGAAAGGAAAGCCATAAAATATTACTTCTAATCACCTATACACAAGCTCTAGATCAACTAATTATATATTAAAAATTATAACACATCATCATATCAGAAAGATATCTTTATAAATAAATTTTATTTTAATAAGAAATATGTTTAACTATAACCACACTTAATCAAGCACATCCCTACAGATTTTAGTTTCCTGGAAAAATTCATGAACAACTTCATAACTTCCTAATTTCTTAATATTTATATATAGCTTATATAATTGGACACAAGTAAAATGAAGAATGTAGAATAAAATATCAATGAACAACTATCAATAGTATGTACAACTGTTTTAGATATAAAACATACATGAGATATTTTAACTAACAATATCTACAATTAATTATATCATTAATTATACATAATAATGTGCATCAATGCTCAGGACAGATAACAAAATTATTCAGTGTTTTCTGACATCTGCGCTTAGAGACTACAACAGACTTGTATAGCATACATTTGCCGCAATTCTTCAATAATTTGTAGTTATCAAAGCAAAAATAATAATAAGCGAAAGAGCCTCCTGGGAACATTTTTTAATTTGTATTCATATTAATATTGGATATGCAAAAATATCCAATTATATAAAATGTGACGAATTAAGGTTCTATAGTAAACATCCTTGATAATTACTTTGTCAGTATGTGTAATACATTTATATTTAAGAATCATAAAAGTTAAGCAAGAGTGCATCTATCAATGAGTCGGGTAAATTACTATTATTTGGGAACTTTCGAAAATGTTGACGTAATGAGTATCCAGGAAGAAATAGATTTTCTACCTAAGAAACAATAACAATTCGTTTAGTAATATATATATAATAATACACTAGTATTACCAGTAGCTAATTATTAACAATATACTAAATAATATATATCGCTTTTATATTTACTACTAGTAATACTAACATATTACAATAAACGGACATTTTTATTACTTTCCTACATTGAAAAATCAATTTATTTTGCAGTATTTTGTAAGAGGAATACGCGGTTTTTATATAGGTAGTTCTACTAGTGTTATATATTTTAACCATTTTGAGTGTACATTGATTGTACAGATTTTGTGATTAAATGCATTCATTATATATTTATAGATGCATAAAATAAGATACATCAACAATATTATGCAAGAACATCCATCAAACATAGTTTTAATAATTTTAGGATGTATATTCTATTTTTACAAACAGTTCATTCCCAGTATAACGAAATACATATAATAGAGGTATATACTTATCATATTAGTTATGATAAAATGACTACAATTTATTCATTTTATATTATATACAGAAAATTGTATAATAAGCAATAAGTGCAAATATTTATTTCTTTAGATTTTAATTAGCTCGACATTTTAAAGGATGTTGACATACTTCATTTCGAAAGAAGGTAAATTGATGCTGTGTATTTTCCATAAAACAATATTTTTTTCTGAAACAACAATTGAGTCATAATATTTTTTTCTGTCATATTTATCGGGATACGTGATACACTCTACTCTCATAAATACCTTTATGTATTGAATTGTAGAGAACTCTTGTATGCAAATAGCTTAGGTATATATTATTTTGCAACGGTGACTACTAGTGAATTGGATTTTATTTGGATATGCTCGACTGACACGAGCTAATAAATTTGAAACATCTGTCCTGTGGTTACCAAATTTAATAAATGTTGCTAGTAGTACACCTATTAAGTAGTTTGGTACCTTAAGTCCTAAGACGATGGCTTAAAATAAGACATACATTATGTGCTTATCTGCACATATTTGATCTGTGGCTTTTTAATTCTTTCTGTCATATTTATCCGGATAAGTGATATACACTCTACTCTCATAAATACGTTTATGTATTGAGTTGTAGCGAATTCCTGTGAACAATAAAGTCGTTAGCGACACCCACCAAACCGTGCTATAAGTGTCACTAAGTTATAAAACATGCATAGTTAATAGCAAGAAATGAGTATTTCATTCAAAGCTTAACATTTTTGTTTTATCAAATGCTTCACTAATAATATTTTTAAATAATATTTTCACCCCAAATATGTATTTGACGAAAAATTTATACATTTATTTATATTTGGACTAAACGGTATATAATTGAATGCTATATAATTGCTATAATTAAATTCTATAATATAAACACCAGTTATATTCATAATTAGTTATACATATTATGGGAAAAATATTCAAACAATTTTTCTTTATTGCATTAAAACAAACGCTTTGCTTTTTATATTATCATACTCGCGTATATACAGGGTGAGGCAGAAGTCACGCACCAAAATGGTGTAAGATATAATATATCATATTTCAGCAGCATTTGAAT
>JAYRBW010089548.1:0-21634 GCA_036023295.1 Invenusta paracnida
AACATTTACATTGTTACTGTATTTAAATAAATAAACATTTACACCGTTAATGTTCATAAATAAATAAACATTTACATACATTGTTACTGTCTGTAAATAAATAAACATTTACATCGTTACTGTTCATAAATAAATAAACATTTACATCGTTACTGTCTGTAAATAAATAAACATTTACATTGTTACTGTCTGTAAATAAATAAACATTTACATTGTTACTGTATTTAAATAAATAAACATTTACATTGTTACTGTATTTAAATAAATAAACATTTACACCGTTAATGTTCATAAATAAATAAACATTTACATCGTTACTGTCTGTAAATAAATAAAGTCAGTTATGTAATGCAGTTTTCTTAATATTAACAACTGAGGGTACGGACTTATGGCCACCTTGTACCTTTTACTTTGTTTCCACAGCAATATTGCACAACAATAATATTTATTGATTTCTTTGTTTTATGTTTACACACTTTAATAGTATATGAGATCATATATGATAAGTCTCACTCATTCCAGATGTAATTGTAAAACAATAATTAAAATAATAATTTTTCTTAGCTTTTCTTATTTCATTTACATATAATTACATAATTGAATTAGTATAATTAAATATTGATTTTTTCATTCTCTGCATCATTTCCTTTTTAAAAATGCGTATATCTTTCACGGGGCTGTATATAAATTGTATTCAGGTGTCGCGTTTTTCAATTCGGGATCCGCATTTTCTTAATGAGTATCTCGCCAAGAATACCATATTTTTGAAATTCAACATATTCGGAAGAAACTTATATTCTTAGAGATATATACACATATACAAATACATCATAAAGAAACACACCATCCCTTTATTGTAACTTTTTTATCAAATGATGAATAAAACTATATTTTAATGAATATATTCAGCTGAGAATTATGTGTAAGTATAAATACCTATATAAATACATAAATGTGTTTATAGTTGGAACAATATGAAAACACATAGCCAGGATATAACAAAAAATCTTTCAAAATATAACGTAGAAATTCATTACACCAATTTTCAATATTTTACTTAATTTGACTTATTACAGTTTATTTCAGTTTGAATATATGTATATTTCTTTTTAGTCAAAATCAATGAATAACCATAACCAGCAAACCATATAGGACAAGGCCCATTGTTAGTGTTTGTAAATGGTCGGAACTCTTATTTCATGTTATCATATATTATTACACTGACATAAATAGCCGTGTCAAGTGACACAAAAACCGTGTCCGTCCAGAGGCTGTATGTATCAAGCAGCAAGGTATATGCATTTTTGAATGTAATAAGTGTTCATCTTGCAAGAAAAACTGCCATTCAGATTGAAAATATATGTCTCATCCAGGATAATATCAAGCATCATGTCTCCTCCATGTTGGCTTTCATAAGGACAAAGGACAAAAAGAGAAGGCATTCTATTCTCCAAACACAAATTTTGGTGGGGATCAATTTGCATTTTCTCAAAATGAATTCTAAGAAATAAAAATTTTGGTGAATCAGGCTTTAATAGTCGAGAAGATCTTTGCAATATCTTGAAAACTAACTTACCAACATTGACGCCAAACTAATAGCGAGGGCAATCAATCAATGAGTTTAGAAGGGGTTTACGAAACATGATTAACAAAAATTAACATTATTTTGTTTAATAATTGTAAATTGCACTATACCAACATGTGTTAAATTCATGTAAACATCCTCAAATGGATCTGATGATAATGTACCTTTATTTTCTTTAAACTTAATATTTTAAAGAAATACAATAATTCAAATGCATTTGATTGAAAACCAAGCTACATAATAATAAAATAACTTATTTCTTCCAGTGTATTCTCAGTCAAAGTGCACGGCCTACTGTAAAAAGCACGATTGTTCAACTGGAACTGTGAAAGTGGATAAATGCTCTTGTAGTCAATGTAAACCTCAAGGTGAGAAATGTGTTACTATTTTAAAAGTATTAAAAATACTATAAAACCATAACTAAACTCAAAAATTCAATTGCACATGAAAATATGAATAATTTTTAAAGATAATATCAAAAAGATCTTGTTACGAAAAAATATCACAATTGTATTAATAAAGTTTAAAAAAGCAAAAATTTGAGTGTTCAAAACAAATAAAAAATTAAAATAAGATAAAAAGTTAAATACATTTTTATGAAAGTTGTATGTTAATTGCGTCAATGAATCAAGTTTCCTAGCACTATTATTGAGATTTTGGTTTTAAATTCCCATCTTAACAGATTACCAAAACTACTAAACATTTATTTTAGTGAATTATTTTCAAATTAATAGATAGGTTAATACATTTACTATATATTTATCAGCACATTATTTTAAAGACCTTACATTCCAAAAATTTAATTTTGTGCACTACCGCTTTATTGAACCAGTTCTATTACTATAACATATCAGAAATTAAATAAAAAAATTATCAAGACAATCGCTTAAATAAAAAATTGTTTACCTCCTAATGGTATAGTAATGATAATATGGACACCTTATTTTAATCATAAATTATTGTATATATATATAATAACAATTATCATTTATTACTTTAATGCGCAATGTCCAGTTTTGGTCAACTGTTTAGTAGTAGTGCCAAGAAATGAAATATATTTTATTGTTTAAATTTTAAATTTTTTAGATTTTTTCCTGTCTTATTATATTTTTTAATACTCTATAATATTACACTACTAATAGACTAAAAGTAGTCTGAAATATTCTTAGCAAATATTGGACATATATGTAAAAAAATATAATTTAAATATCGCGATTAAAGTAAATTAAAATGTACCTAGATCTTTTTTGAAACTTAAATGAATACCGTTATCCTCCATAAATATATTTACAGAAATACCAAAAAAAATATTTTTATTTATTTTTTATTTTTTATAAAGAGATTATCATTTTTCTACAATATTTAAAATACAAAATGTAGCTAGCTGCTGGCTATACATAATAATTAGAATTCATGTATTTATAGAATAGGTTATGCTGAATTCAAGCTTTTTAAATTTGTATCTGGTTGATTTTATAGAATTAGTTGCTTTTGTGCCACTGAATAATATTGAATATCAGCTATTTATTTAAATAGAAAATTGATTTTTGAAATGTACATACATTATTCAGTTTTGTAACATTTCATCCCCTCCGAGTAATTTTCATATGTTATGCTTTACAATACTGTTGGACAAAAGCAAAACGTTGATGAAATCTATTTTGTATTTCTAGAAAGATTACTGTTATTTATTATTGTTAGAACTTTATTAATGGAAAATGAAATTTCTCTCATAAAAAAAAGAAAATATTATAAGACATAAACTGATTATATATAATGAATTGAATGTAACTGGATAAAATTATTTTTAAATAACCGAGATTACAACATTAAAATGCAGTAGAACTTCTAATATTATAATAGAAATTTGTATACAGTAGATGAAACTATTTTCTCCCCCTATATGTAATTGTTGTCTAGTGGATGTTATTTTAATTATGAATAACATTTCTATTTACTCTTGAATGTGCTCTGTTACATGAATAGTTTAATTCAATAACATTATGCATTTTTACAAATAGTATTATTATGTGGCCATTGCCAAAATGATGATTTTAATTGTCCAATTTTATAAATATATACTTTATTATTTTAAATATGTGTACATGCAAAGCTGTTGCTTAAGAACTACATATTGGCTGTATATTATCTGTTCCACATATTTTGCGTGCATTTATAAAAATCAATTATATCTGTGTAAGAGCATCTTGATAAATATTATCAAATTTCGTATCAAGAAATTCGCTAATATTAGCGAAATATGTAGAACGAAATGTTAATAAACAACAAATATAATGCAAACATAGTTAGTAATAATAAGTAATAAATAGTTAATTGCATTTGAATTGTTCACTTACTGTTTTTTAAATTTATATACATAGTATCGTCCAAATAACGCAAATAATATTCGATTTTATTTGTTTGTGAATAATTTGAATAAAACAATTGTTTACTATATAATTTCCACTCTTGTTTTACGAAATATGTAGGCAATTTATTTTGTTTTATTGGAAATATAGTATAACTGTAAAAGTTATTCTAACATATTTATAAAATTACACAGTATTGTACTTTTATTTATTTCAGCCTATTCGCAGTCGAAATGCACAGCCTACTGCACGAAGCAAAACTGTTCGACCGGAATCGTGAATGGTGATAAATGCTCTTGTGATCAATGTAAACCCAAAGGTATATTAGCTTAAGAATAATTCATACTGTATATATTACTAATAACATATTATTTATAAATTAATTAATCGGATAATTTTATATAGTAATATAATGCTTGCTACTTTCACCTTAAACTAATAATATACCTCTTATTATGTTTTCTAAGAGCTTGAATTGTAGCTTCAAATGTGTTAAAATTATAACTTTGTATTTGAATATCCGCAATTATTTAGCACAATTATATAAACATTTCTTTGATGTACATTTGAAAATCGTCAACTCCATATATACATACATATAAATTAACGTAATGTAAATATAAATCTAGAATAATTTGAACTTTATTACATGTCCAATATAGGCCGAGTTTTATTTCATTCCAATGGTATTACAATGTCGTGATGCCTTAGGTCTGTCAAATTCTACTCTGTTTTTAAATTTGGAAATATTATTTATTTACAAAGCAAGGTTAACGACAATCCTATTCTAACGCATTGATTATAGATAATATAAATTACTAAACCTATCATACTAAGCTCCTGGACCAGCTATTTTAATAAAAGAGGTAAATAACATCAGTTATAGCTTCCAGTTATAATTTGTACGTATTAATTCACAATCGTGATTGAATTTAATGAATCAGTACATTATGTAATCATTCCTGGAATCCAATTGAAAATTAATGAGTTGTTATCTGCAAGTCATGTTTCCTTAAATTTTATTTACCCGCCTGGCAATTGTTACAGTACTATTTTTTAATTTTATTTATACCACAACAAATATTTTTAATATAACAAATACCCAAAAATTTAATGTCTTCACGACTACCAATGTTAAACGATTAGAATGATATCAAATTCAGTCTAATATATAGAACATTTAGTATGTGTTCAATCAGTGCGGATAAAGACAGTTCACGTACATGTAAAATGACGCATGTTAATAAATAGAATTTATAATTTTAAATAGATTACTTTCCCCGTATGTAATACTAATAATCGGAATACGCATTTATCTAGTCCATTATATAACAAATAGAAATGTACATAGAAATTAATCAATATATACATAGAATGGCAATCTAAAATATTTCCATTGCAAATGTTGTGCATTTTGCAATGTGATCAACATATATTATTCCAACAAATTAAGTACCTATATGCCAACCATTTACATATTATAATAGAAAAAGTATATTTAAAAATATAGGAATATTATACTTTTACTAGTCTTTTATATCGTAGCAATTAATCATTTATAAAGTATCTATCTTGAACACAAACTTACTTCTTCAAATTGTTGTGCCATTTGTTCAGATAGTCAATCTATATATATATATACGAAGAATAGGCTAATTCATTTACATCCTATTATAGAAAAACGAATTTAAAATATGTGATACATGATAATCTTTTTTGTTAGTCTTTTATATCGCAGTAATTCAAAATCTAGAAAGGAGCATTTTCCTACGATTTTTAAATAAGTATATATTAGTTATTAAATTACAAAAATTTAATTATTGCCTTTTAATTTTCTGTTTTACCTTCTAATTTATACAACGTAATAATAGCCCCTATTATGCTTTCAGCCTATTCGCAGTCAAAGTGCACAGCTTTCTGTAAGAAGCAGAAATGCGCTGCTGGAATCGTGAACGGAAATAAATGCTCCTGTGATCGGTGTAAACCGCAAGGTAGGAAAGTTGTTTCCAACTTTTTTAAATTACCTTGTTATAAAGTTATACATTTTAAAATTATTTGTTTACATATTTTAATTAAAATTGTGACTCCAGCGAGTTACTATTGTATAATAAGCTTACAAAATAAATAATATTTCTGGTTCATAGGTGATCCTCTAACTTGACCTTTATTTCCACTCACATTTCCCCTCGCAGTATATCGAGCAATGTGGGACTGAAGAAAATAAGGGATACATCAAGCGTATTGCAAGATTTAGTTGAAATCAAAATTTTAGTTTTAGTTTTAATTTAAACTTTTAATTTAATACGTATGTAGGTACATATTACATATATATTATAAAAACTCTATCCATTAACAATTTAATAATGATGCGTTAAAAGCTACGCATACAATGTACACTTTGATTTAATTTAATTTTATCATTTTTAATGCTTTATCTACTTTAATATATTTTTAATTGTCATTAAATAAATTATTATTATTATTTTATACGTTTTATCATATTTTTGTTGACATTTTTGTAGAAATAACAATGGCGCAATGCACTGCAAAATGTAAAGGGCATTCTTGTAAATATGGAAAAGTGAAGAAAAACAGGTGTTTTTGCGGACAGTGCAAACCCACAGGTAAAATAGTCTATTTCATAAATTCTTAGCTTTTAGAATTTAGAATTAAAAATATAACTAATACGCCGTGAAAATAATAATAAAAAAACACAATGTTAACAATAAAATAAATATTGCTTTCTATATAACTATTTTATATATCTATATATATATTTTGTATCTATATTAACATCTTAATAGTCCACAAGGTGTTCCAAAGCACTTTGTTTGTGGTATTTTAAAGTTAGAAATTGAATATTCTATTAAGTATCGAAATAACTTCTTTTAATAAAAAACCGTTGAAATAGTTCTTCATATTCAATGCATTTTTTAACCTAATGATGAAATATTTAACAATTATATTTCGGTGCATTTGTCTTTTATATTAGGCTATATATGTATGCTACTATATTTATCTATTATATTGAATTGTTAACGGAAGTGTATTATACACACAAAATGTAAGTTATCTTTACAGGAAATAAAGGATAGATTTAAAAAATATGGGGAGTTTGAAGGCTACTCAAAGTTATTGCGACACTTTATTCCAACAAAATATGTGTATTTAGAAGTGACAAGCTAATGTTCAAAATTGCATTCTTGATTTGCGGCTTATAAAGAAATTCGGAAGCTATTTTAAAACCGACGAATAAAAATAATCCTATTTTTCACGGTATATTTTAAGAATAAATTATATTAGTAAATTATCAAAACTACTTAGTGCGCAGCTATGATAATAAAATATTAAAATAGGCACAATGAATTTGGAGATATATATACTAAAATATGCAGACAGAAAAACCACAACATAACAAATTATTTGTAGTTAATTCCCAACTCCATAAAATAGATGCACTGTTTTGTGCTGTTTCGCTTCTATTTACTTCATTTATCATACTTTATATCTTAGGCATAAAGACAACCGTCATTTACGTATCCGCTCATTTTACAAAAAAGTAGCTTGTAACTGTGAAGCACAATTATTTTAATATAGAATCTATATTTTTTAAAAGCAACATTTAGTAAAAGCTATTTTGGATTCATCATTTATTAGAATTAACATGTTGAAAATTATAATATTGTTATAATATTTATTACTTTCACCATAAAAACTTCATATTATTATTTCCAGAAGTTCTAACATCTGAGCAATGCACAGCAAAATGCAAGAAAAATTATTGTGAATATGGAAAGGTGAAAAGTAGCAAATGTTATTGTGGAAACTGCAAACCAAAAAGTAAAAACTTACTTTATTAAATTCTGAAACATATCAGTAAAATAAGTTCCAAATTAACAAATAATCTATTTTTGCTCTCACACAGATTAATAATTGAAAGGATGTGAATCTTCTTCGTATGTGCTTTAACTGAAAAAAAACTTACACTTGGAAATGCAACTAGGACAAATCCATTATGATGCCTGCCATATTGTATTTGACCTAATTGTATTCTCAATTTGGAGGAAATTATTGATTTATTAATGTTTAATTAAACTATTAATAATCCTACATTTTCACGTGTATTCTGCCATTCTAAATTTGTCCACATTTTTATCATTTTTAGGAAGATACCGTTAGGTATTCTGTTTGATAATGTTTGATAATGTTTGATAATTTTTCTTTCACTAAGATATGTTATGTCAAAGGAAAGCTGTAAATCGCATCAGCATTTTTTAATTTTAGATCTTGAACACATTTTTACTTTGTATTTGTTACTAAATTATCACCACTTTTTCTGTTAACTGCAGTCACTAATTTAGTTATGTCACAAGCGGTGTGCGATGCAAAATGTAAGAAGAAGTCTTGCAATGTTGGAACTGTCAACGGAGCAAAGTGTTCTTGTTCCAAATGCAAAAAGCAAGGTATGTATGCGTTGACATTATTTATTGACAAAGAATATCAATCTATAACTGTTTCCATTGAATATATATATTAAACATTTACACAATAATCAATGTCATGATTTTTAATCAATTAGGTATACATAGATGGGCTAGAAATCAATTTGCATATTTTAATTCATATAATTATCATAAAATCAGGATCTTGATAGAAACCGTAAGCTTAAGTTGAAGCTCAACCACACTAAATAGTTATAAATAATATGTTTCATGCGTATATCGCCATTCATGGTAAATTAAACTAATCAGAAATTGTCAGACTTGTCATATAATCTTCATTAATTAAAACTGTCAAACATCATGACCAAGCTATAATCTATAAGGTATGAACAAATCGATAATTATATGGATTGCATAATAGAATACAATACTACGGTGAACAAGTTTAGTTCAAAAGATGATACTACGAAATAGTATCAAATAGTATGACACATTTTTACTCTGTATTTTTATTCAACCATCACCCCTTTCTCTGCAGTCACTAATTCCATTATGACACAAGCAGTGTGCAATGCAAAATGTAAGAAGAAGTCTTGCAGTGTTGGAACTGTAAAAGGAGCAAAGTGTTCCTGTTCCAAATGCAAAAAGCAAGGTACGTGTAGCTTTGAATTTATTTATTGACAAAGAATTTTAATTTAAGATATTTCCACTGAATTTATGAAATTTTTTTGACAATAAACAATAAACAATATATACTAAAGTTATACATGTAGTATGTATTATAATTTATTATGCAATTCATGCAATTTGAGTTTGGGTTTTTCCAGTATACATTATAATCCGGGCTTAGTTTGCCATCTTTACTAATAATGATTATTGGAAACGTCTAATTGCTTCGTTTTAGTTTCTTTTCTTACCTTTAAAAGACGATTTTTACACTTCAAACTTATTAACGAATTGCTATTTGAAACAATACAGGTTTTCGTCCGATCAAATGTGGATGAATATCCTGATCCTATTCAGCCTATGTACAATAAAATTTAAATTTGAAATATTAGTGAACGACAAATGTATAAATATCACAATAAATTCAACACTTTACTCAATTATATTCGACCATATATATATTCGATTAAATTCGACTCTATCGAATATGAAATAAAATGTAATGTATGTGTATGTATATGTAATTTTATGTAATTCAAATTTGACATACATAATAACATTAAATACTACGACCTACATAGCTTTGTATTATATTTGTATTTCTTTAGACTATTTCTTGGAGTTATGAACATTATACGAATAAGGCTTATAAACTAGCGAGTATCATACATCAAAAGTTGCATTTACGTATAATAGTTTGCTATAAATATCTGGCTAAAGAATATTAATTTTACTATAATTTTTCAGACAGAATCCGCATATCTATTATTAAATCTAAAGAGTAGCTTATTGCTGTTTCCTTATATGGAGTCACATAATTTTAACTGTCTTATTATTGAATGTGTCTTACTTCATCTACAAAGATCTCGTACTTATTTCGTCATACGTTTACGCAATACGATATTTTGCATATTGCATCATTCCTTAATAAAAAAAGTGTTAAATTACGTTGGAATATAGCGGGGAATAATTTTGTTCAAGAAATCCAAAACTTTTATAAGCAAAATTTTGGGACATGCTCTTTTAATTTCCTTTTTATTAGAATTAAAATGGTAATTATGTATATTTATTCGTATAATAATCTTATTTTCTTACTTTTCCTTATATGCATCTCTTTCCAATTTACAGAAGTTAAAACTACTGAGCAATGCACCGCAAAGTGCAAAACACATTCTTGTAAATATGGAAAGGTGAAAAGAAACAAATGTTTTTGTGGAAACTGCAAACCAAAAGGTAAGGAATTCCTTTTTTAAATTTGAAAACATATCAGTACAATTAGTTACTAAATATGAATACACCATTTTCTTGCTCTCATAATGTATTATGTTAAAATTGATAAAATACACGATTATAATTTAAATGTGTGATTTTTGCATAATTGTAGTAAATTTATACTCAAAATTTCTTGAATAAATTGCGAGCTGTTCTTAACATGAAGTAAAATTGGAATATTAAATTACCACATTTTGTTTTATATGTATTGATTGAAATGGACTCTAAATTTTCCTTAGAAAAGTGTTGCAAAAAATACTTCAATAAATGTAATATATTATAAAATCTCGACTTGCCATTAACTGATATTTTTGCAATATCTAATTCCACATATATGTTCGTGTAATGTATTATTATAATCAAATCTTGAACTGATTTTTACATTTACCTATAATTATATTTAGCTGGTGAGCACTTTGATTAGACCTGCAGACTTTGCAATCCAAGGTACTGCTTTGGATATTAAAAGTAAAAATGAGTACGTGTTAGATAAATTGGTAGTATTTTAAATAACAATATTGATCGTAAGTCTCTTTGATTGATAAGTTAATGTCTAAAAAATTTGTCGCAAATCGAATGCCTATTCATTTAATATTAGAACATTTGTATTCAGAACAAATATTATAATGTTTAATAATTTATAAGTATTCAGTGCGGGAAATGTATTTCAAATCGATAATATTTTGTAAATATTTTTAATTAACAATGTTCTTTCACACTTTTTGGCAATCTCAGTTTCAATGAATAAAGCGAAGTGCAACGAGAAATGCAAAAAGAATTCATGCGAAATTTCAAATTTCAAAAGCAATCGATGTTTCTGCTCGAAATGCAAAGCAAAGGGTAAGGACGAATTTTTAACAGTTGTATTACTGTCAATATAACTAGTATATTACAAAAAAGAAACTTTAGATATGTTAGTCACTTAAGTAGGTATACTTGTTATTTCTTGTCTATTGAAATCATAGATTAAATTAGTAAAATATTAGTTATTCAAGAACATGATAAATAATACAAAATCAAGATACATGATTATTTGGATAATTTGTTGTATTAAAAATCGATAAATTCATAAAACCGGCTTGATCGGGTGGACAAAACATTTGGCTTGAACGTTTGTACGGAGCATTACACGCTACTACTAATGAAATGTTGGCAACATTTGAGAAGAGATAATGTAATTTATGACCAAACAGTTATCTGGCCAAATTAAGCGCCAAAATACAATATGCCAGCCATCATATTCATCATTCTTATAGTGAAAAAACAGGACGAATCCAATGTTTTCTCACGTTTTCAACAATATTGTATATTTTATCCTATTATCTTTCCAGCTGTTTGAGAAAGATAGCCATCGAGTCACCCCCGCCCCCCAATATTAAGTGCATATGAATAACACTCTTATCACTTACTCTTTCAGTGTTACTGCACTTATAAGTTAACAGTGTTTATCACAGCTATGTTGTGGATCAATTTATGATCTAATATGTAGATCATTCTTTTTGACAACAATAATTTTTATTTCATTTAAATATTTCATGAGAAAGTTGCAAATTGCATATTTACATTTTTTCGATTTTACATAGACCTTTAACACATTTTTACTCTTTATTTATAATAAAACCGTCACCACTTTCTCTGTGGCAACTAATTCAGTTGTGACACAAGCGATGTGCAATGCAAAATGTAAGAAGAAGTCTTGCAATGTTGGAACTGTCAACGGAGCGAAGTGTTCTTGTTCCAAATGCAAAACGCAAGGTATGTCAAGTTGAAATTATTTATTGTATACATTTTTGAATATATTAAACATTTACATAATGTTACAATTTCATGTTTTTTAATCAATTAGGTGGGCTAAAAACCAATTTGCATATTTGAATTCATTTTATCATAAAATCGGAAGGTTTTTATAAACAACAATAAGCCATAGTTGAAGCTTACCTACACTAAGTAGTTATAAATATTAAGTTTGATGTGTATATCGCCGTTCATGGTAGGCGTAAATTAAACTGAAGAGAAATAGTTAGACTTGCCGTATAATCTTCATCAACAAAAACTGCCGAATGTGAACAAACTATAACCTATATGTACCTACAGTAATGAACAAATCTCAAATTATATGGATTGCATAATAGAATACAATACTACGGCGAACTAGTTTAGTTCAAAAGATAATACTGCAAAATAGATGGTTGTATGATACATTTTTACTCTGTATTTGTTATTCAATCATCACCCCTTTCTCTGCATTCACTAATTCAGTTATGTCCCAAGCGGTGTGCGATGCAAAATGTAAGAAGAAGTCTTGCAATGTTGGAACTGTCAACGGAGCAAAGTGTTCCTGTTCCAAATGCAAAAAGCATGGTTCGTAGCGTTGAATTTATTTATTGACAAAGAATATCAATTTAAGATATTTCCACTGAATTTATGAAAGATTTATTATAATAAAAAGTTTCAACATTTTTAATCAATTAGGTATATCACAAAGTATATCAATTTTCCAGTTTTAATTTATGCGGTGTAAAAAAACAAAGCCTTAGACGTCTTTAAATAACAAAATATTTCATGGTCTAAAATATGTCGTCCTTGCCTCGATTATATGGCAAAAATATGGTCCATCACAGCTCAAATCTTGAAAAAAAGTATCTCCACGACGATGATATTTGGAGTTCTGTTGGTATTGCATTTGTTAGGCTACAGGCCAAATCTTACCTTTCCTTGAGAAGAATCTCGACCTACGACTGCAATGAACATCCCTTTTGGAGTGTGAGCTGGTGGATGGTCATAAAGTGGAGATGATGTTGATCTCTTGTAAACTTCTTTTCTGAATGTAGTCCACTATTTTTCATCCAAAAATGCGGTATGGAGTGAAACAATAAGATATTCCCGACACCATTCTAATCATCTCTAAATGTTTACAGCAGATAATGGAGTTCGTGATACTCGACATTGAGCTCAAAATTTCATAGCGTGACGAAAAGTGTTTGCCGTTTTATTGGAACAGTCAAGTTGCTAAATACAAGTTGCCGAGTGTTAAAAAATACATTATTTTACTGTGCACACAGGCTTTTTACATAACGGGTACATAATAATAGTAACATTTAAATTCAGATACATGTAAATTTACAAAGTAATTGACTGTTTCATATTTTGGACTCAAGAATCGGAACGCCAGTTCACCGAGTTTTGTCTTGATTGTTATGATACTGACCTCACCCAAAATTGAAAAAAACATATGTTACGCTTTCTGTTTGTACTCTATCCGGCGTCTTTTCGACTCTCGTCGGCTGATGCAAGCATTAACGTATAGCTTTGGCGGTTAACCAAATTTGCGTGACCAGTTTTTTTAGCTTGGTTTTTCTTTGTGTCCAGTGCTAGCTATTTGAGGACATCAAATGTCGGTAAGATTGTGATTTACTTCGCCCACTATTGCAGCAGCATTTATAGCCACGTATCAACAGCCATTGCTTCTCTAGACGCATTGGACAGTAAAAATTGGCAGCAGGTCAATATGCTTGCCGGCTCGGTATAGTGATTTATCGGCGACAAAGACTTTGTTGACTACTTTTTCACAATTATTAGTCAATGATGATAAGTTCGGATCTATAATGAAACCATGGACTTCCATATTTTTTTAATATATAGCAGAGTAACTCCTTTCATTTTTATTTCGACTTTGGAACCTGCTTTTAGTCTTTGATGAGTATCGCATCGGAAAATTTCGATTTTACTTTGGCACTGTTTTGCACAATCGACAACAAAATGTTATTTTCTAAAATGAATAAATTGTAAATGTGTGACGTGAAAAGACATAATGATAAATTCAAGAATAAAAATATCAAGTAGAATGAGCTTAATGAACTAATTGACTATTGGATACTTTTCTTCTTAAATAGTATGATTTTCCACCGCAAATATACTGATTTCTGATTAAATGATTGGTTTCATTCCGTCAGTGAATAGGCGTGCATTACTGGTGTGAACTGCTTTGTCTATTTATAGGTGTATCAACTAAACATTTAACCAAAATAACTAAATTAAATTAAACATAAATATCAAGTTTTGTGGTACCTAGTATTTTCAATACTTTGTTTAGAATATATAAACATTGAGGACTTTGAAAACTTGACAAGATTTACTCGTTGAAAAGTATAGACATACTTTTTGCTTCTTTCTCTTAAACATTAAATTTAATATTTCAGGTTACAGCAAAGAGAAGTGCGACGGTTATTGCAACAGCAAGAAGTGTAAAGTTGGACTTGTCAGTGAGGATAAGTGTTTCTGTTCAAAGTGTGAACCAACAGGTATGCCGAAGTTGATTCCGTCTAGCTAGATAGGTATTCATATGTCAAATATTAATAACAAAATTCACGCGTTTGATGTCCGATTAATTTCATGTATATAATTTAATATACAAACAGTATATGCATACATTGTTATTGGATTTATATCAATGAAATAAAATAAGGATAAGATAATTAAATTGTAGCATATAGAATGATTTTAGAATTTTTTATCAGACGCAAAATTTTGATGAATGCAGTTTTATATACTCTAAAAATTTAACAAAAAAATAACTCTTTTAATTTGAAGCAGTCTGTGCTAAATGTGTTCAGTGTGCTTTATTTTCTATTATAAAATTACTTATGCCATGAAAGCATCTCAGATTTTATATTAAAACTAATGAAAATTTTACAGTAATAATTTTATATTTACATGTAATAATGTAAACATATTACATGTTATTACATAAGTAATACATGTATGTGTATATTCATGCGCAATTTTATAACATACAATTTTTATGCATAACAATAATTTAGACAATATTTGCAATATAAAATATTTTGCTACGTTAAATCTGTTTAAGTGATCCATATTTTTTTTATATAAATTTTTATACGATTCATATTTTACACTTTTGCCCCCGAATTTTCTATTACCAACATAAGTTTTATTAAAAAACTTCTATTTTATAGTTAAACCAAACGATAAGGCGGGTTGCAAAACATCTTGCATGGCCAAAAACTGTCAACGATACTACATGGATAATGGGAAATGCGAATGTGACGAGTGCCGAAATGGAGATACTGGTGACGACAAATAATTATGATTAAATGCAAATAAATTATATTTAATTCGGAGACCTTAAATATAGACAAATATTCGTATGCATTATGACGTCAACATAATAAATATTACATTATCATTAACAGCCAGTGCTTTTTATTAACTTTATTACCTTCATCATACTTATGCTGTTACAGGAAACCTACCACTATTTAATAAATAATACTAATTAGGTACTATATATCATTTATATAAACTTAAAGCAATATGTATCATCCCATCCTGCGTCATAAATTATATATAACTTGAATTGATATGTCAATAAATACATTCATAAAATAGAAACAATATTGTATCCAAATATATTGTTTATAGTTTAGTTATGTGGCAAACATTCTTTAATCTTCGTTATAGTTTGCAAATTACAATTTTAAAAAATTATGTTTTTGTAAAAAGTTATAGGATTATCAGTAGGACATCTTGTATTTACGGCAATAGAGAATTGGTGCTTGACAGGATTAGCTACATCTTTAATTGTGTCTCTTTAAAAGTGTCTCTTTGTGTATTTATATGTTGTAGAAAAGGCAGAAGAAAGTCGAGAGAACAAATGTGAAACAAAATGCGCTTCTAAAAAGTGTCGAAAATATTCTTTCAAAAATGAACAATGTGAATGTAGGAATTGCGATTCGACAGGTAGGTGGATTTAATTTATAATAATATATTATATTTAAATGAATTTTAGTTAGTATAATACTTTATTGTACTATTATATATATAAATTTATTGTTTTATATAATTTAAATATCATGCATAAAGATACTGGATAGTAAGATTTCTTCTAATATATATATTTTTTAATATTCAGAGTCTGGCAAAAGTAATCGAATAGAGGAGAGACGGTGTAAAAGGAAGTGCTCTACCAAAGATTGCCGTAAATATTTCTACGATAATGGCAATTGTGAATGTGGGGATTGTAACGATGGAAGCAGTAAGTAGATAATAGTTGATAAACTCGTTGAATAGAATATTGAAGAGATAACTATAAAAAAATATATATATATTATATGGATTAAATATTGGAATTTGTAACAATATTAAGATAATTAAAATGATTTTTTTGTTAATTTAGGTGATAGTAGATGCCTCCATATATGTACATATGCCTCCATCTGTACATATGTAGCTAATACTAATGATTATACGAAAAGCAATTTTTTCCTAAATTTACTTAAAACCATTAAAATAATTATCTTTAGTAGAGCATAAATACGATTTTATAGAATCAAAAATTAGTTTTTTGAATGCTTTAAAAATTATTTAGATTTAAGTTATCTAAAGTAAAATTTTAAGGCGCGTAATATTAATTGATAAAAATATTTCATGCTACTTGTTATTGGCAAGTAATAATTAAGATAAATAGCAGCATAGTTTGTAAATCAAGTGCTTTTGACAATGTTATAATTAATGTTTTGTTGTTGAAATTTGACGATTCAAAACAAGAATAGACTTAATTCAATCTATTCAAATATATTTTTGCGAACTCACACACACATATATATATATAATATATATATATATTTCAATAGGTTAAACATTAAGTACATTCTTTACTTTACTCTACTTTCCTTTCTAGATCAAGATCAAGAAATCTGCATGGGAATCTGTCGAGACCGAATGTGCCTGACGTCAATAATCCAGAACGATCAGTGTTATTGCACTGAATGCAGCGAACACGGTGAGACTAAGGCTATTATATTACACAAAGGAATCATGGATTTAGTGTATAAAAAACTTTTAATATGAAATATTGTATGAATAAAAAGGGTCTATTTGTTAAATATTTTTAAAATACATAGTTATACTTGTAACATTTGTAAGTTTAAGTACATGATTATATTAAAATTGCTTAAAGAATGCACTTAAAAAAACTATAGCAATGGTTATTTAGTTCATGGTAAAAAAATAATAAAATAAAGAATAACATTTTCTATTTATTAAGCCGGTCAGTTATTCTGATATTAATCAAAAAATAATTTTTATCGGACTAAGTTACTTAACCAATCAATCGAAGAAGTGAACAATTTGAAATCACATCAAAATGATCAACTTTATAAGCAGCTTATCATATAAACGAATAAATCATTTTTTAAGCGGATAGATAGATTGAACTGTTTTATTTTAGAAAATATTCGGTTAATTTAATTTTTGAAATGCAAATTAAAACGCACATCAAATTCCATTTGCTTTAAAATTTACAAATTCGTGAATTGTATTTAATGTTTTGCTGAAAAATCTATTGTTCAACAATTAATAATCATTTGACTTTAAGAACTTTTAGACATACTTAGACAAATTAAAGTTATTTACATAATTCTACTAATTAATATTTGTAATATTTGTCGAGTTCAAATCTACATACCATGATTTTTATTGCACGATACTGTACTCCATCAAAATAATATTCTAGTAATGCGGGATAGAAATTAATTGGAAATATTAATATTAGGAAATGCCAATAAGTCTACACAAATGACAACGAGTAATCTTAGCAATCTGAAAAGTATTACAACAAAATATTAATATAAAAAATTAAACTTATAAAAAATATATGTTTCAGAGGATGTTCATATTGCCTGCTCTGATTTTTGCATCAACCAGACCTGCAGTGGAGGACAATTTTCACGAGGAAGATGTTCTTGTTCCAAATGCCAATCCAGTTGTGAGTTAGATAATCTAATTTAGTTCCAATTCACACTTTGATTTTTAAACGAAATAATTTTAAAGTATACAATATATTTATAATTACGTAACTCAAAACCCTTTCATTAACTCATTCCGGATGTATATTAACTATTTGAAGTTTATTTTTCATAATAAATAATTGACACACTTCTCAATCTTGCTAAAAAGATTAAACAAACCTCCTTTGTTCGTTTATTGGACATATTGCTAGTTACCTATATAGCGTCATTATTGGTATTCAAACGTATTATAGCCATCAGTTTTTACAGTTATCTAAATTTCAAATCAACACATTTTGCCTTTTTGTTCTCCCCTATTTTCTCCAACGCCCTTCTCTAATAAGTACCTCAATATCCCAAAATAAGTTAACGTCCCAGAGTATAAATTAGAAAAATTCCCGTGAACAAAGAAAGAATTTTACTTTTATTTACTTTTATTGAAATATTTTAATTTTAAAATATAGCTTCTTGCATATTATGAGTCATGTGACAGTCGATTAAAAACTGTCAATACGTTTGAAAATTGACTATTTTCGTTATTTATATTTTCAAGTTCAACAAATGTATAAGATAAATGAAACCCTTCGTTATAATTCTCGAATTATATTTAATAATCGAATGTAAAAAATGTTAAATCTTCTTATCAATCGATATAAAATTCTTATTGGACTAAGTTACCTAACCGATAAATCAATGAATGGATATATTTGAAATCACAACAAAATAATGAACTTTCTTTTGTTTATCCTTCCATTTAATAATGAAAATAGTACAATTTTACTATATTTTAAATTTTATTTTTAAATAGTCTGACGAATAAAATATTTTGATGGCAATTACATTTTGTTGTATATCTTTATTAATATACATTATTTAAAAAATAAAGGTTTAAAATGGACTTTCCTAAAAAATTCAACAGCATTAGTGCATTGTTTGGTATCTTTTGATTAATAAAAACTAAATAAATAACTTTAAATAGTTAAAAAATATGTATTATAAAATAAGATCTTTCAGATAATTATTAAATTTATCAAAATGGATGTATAAATTATCTATAAAATATGCACGTGCTTTAAACCTGGTAGTAGGAAGACTTACGTTTCTTGCAGTTTATTTCTATTAAAACTTATAGTTTATCTTTAAGCTTATGTTGTTCGGAAATATTATTGACACTAAATTGTGAACTTTGATGAACATTTATAGAGTATTTAAGTAATCTTAACAAACTTACACATGTTAATAATTACATTGGCAATTACGAATGAATTTAGAGTAATTTTCTCTCACTTATTTCCCAAATCATTATAATTTCATATCAATTTGAAGTGGAAGAAAGTCATTTAACAAAATTGGAAATCAAATTATCACATACCTAAATTTAATAGACTTAAATAAAACTAGAAACACGACGAAACAATTTATTATTCTGGTGCATTATTGTCTGTACTCCAAATGATTACTTTTCTTGGAAGGAAATTATTTAGAGAGTTACTGTTTTTTTCCTACAGGACTTTATATTTTTGATTATATTCATTCCTACTATTTAATTAAATAATCAGCTTTCCTTAAAAACATTAACAACTCTATATGTCATTAGCTTTTTGAATCTGAAACAATATACATATATTAATATACACTGCATCTTTTAGACAAAGTCTAATGTAACGTAATATACAAATTTACAATATTAAATTCATTTGTGCAGCTTTTTCGAAGGAAGAATGTTCGGAATACTGCAAAAATGAGAAGTGTTCAGCATACTCCATCGATGGCGATCAGTGTAACTGTGCCAAATGTGGCAGTCCGTGTAAGTTATATTCATCATTGAATAGTTTATTATGTACAAGTAGTATGTGCAGGATAGATTATAGTAACGACCATAGAGTAATTATACATAGAGTTTTGACTCTTCTTGATTCTGTATGCAGTTTAATACTACTATTCGTCTACCCAAAAAGTTTTTGCATAATAATTTTTCTAAAATTCACAGCAATTAAATCATTTATGCAGTGAAACAGTTTTATATACACAGGCAATGAATGATATATTACAAACAACTTACGTATGTTAAAACTGTATGAATGTGTATATTTTGCTCTTAAAATGATTAAAAATATTTAACACTACTTCTAGTCTACCCATTTACATCAAATTCATTAAAATAAAACGATTTTATATTGACAAAACTGAAGAACGCAATGCATATGAAATCAATAACAATAAAAACTATGTAATTACTCTATGCTTCAAACTATATATGTATAAAAAACGATATCTATAACATGAAAGACAGAGATATATAAACCTAATAATGATTACATTTAAGTTTAGTTGATTAAAGTTTAGTTTTAGATATCTTTGTTTTTAGGTTATGTCGTTCTTGCTTTAAATTCAAATCAGTTTTTAGTTTGATATATACGTACGTATAATCGTAATTAAGAAAACTTTTAATATAGCGTGTATATTACCTTTTTTAAGATTTGAAAGAAAAATAGATTCCGAAAAAATGAATCTTTGATAATAACATAGTCTATATAACATAAATAACTTGATACACATATTCGCATCATAACATAATAAATATATAGGGACATTATTAAACAAGTATCACAAGTATTATAAAACATATAAATGTATAATTTTAGGCAAGAATGTTTGTAAATCTACTTATAATTTTTTAAAATTAATTATTTTTAGAACAAATTATTTTAAATACAAAATACTTTTATAAAGGCAATATATGTATATATATATATATATAATTTACCTTTAAATAAAAAACGTATTTAATTTATTTCAGCAAAAATTACAATACATACTTACTAATCATATATTTAAAAAATATATTTTAAATTGAAATATACTCTATCATCCCTTTTTTTAATTCAAAATATTTTTTTATGAGTAAATCTGATGCTGCATTAATGTTCGAGCAATGCCGATCACATGTATTATATCTAATGAATATTTCATAAACATATTATTATTCTTTTGTATGAGATTTATATTTATTCTTATTTATCGAAAAGTCAGTAGATGAATCAATTTTTAGACTAAATTCTATTGGTTTCTTGCGATATGTTACAATTACAATTACAGCAATCAACATTTTGTAGATATTATGAAAAGCAAGCTTGTTACTGTAGCGAGCATCAATTGTAACTTTAATTAATAAGATACTAATTTACGAAATATTGATAAAAGTTGTTATATAATTAAACGGATTGAAAAAGAGCAAATAAATCTTTTAGCTTTGCATCTTTTTATTTGGAAAATTATCAGTTATATCCAACTCATTTTGAATATTTAAATATAAAAAAACATATTATTAAAAATGTAAATGATTTACTTCTCAGGGGCAGATCCAGACATTTTTAAAGGGTGTTGCCCAAAATTTCATGTTGGGGCGACAAAATTTATATCATGTATGGCTAAATATATAAAAATAAAACTGCATGCATGATATATAATATGCTTTAAACATGGTTTATT
>JAYRBW010089559.1:0-21632 GCA_036023295.1 Invenusta paracnida
TGACCAATCAAATGAATGTTTGGATCCAGTGTTTCCAATAGTAGGTAACACTATTTTTATTTGGCAAGAATACTGTTACAAATAGAAACACTGGATCCAAACATTCATTTGATTGGTCAATTACATGTGATGACGATATACTGATTGACCGTATAGATTAGTACTAAATACTACTCTTTTCAAATTTCAAATTATTCTTTTTTAAATGGGCGAATTAAACTAGCTGAATCAGATTAGGTATTATACTATTTTAGTGGTATACGCTCGTATTTTCAAATTTGCTATTTCTACGAGTATTTTCTTAATATTAAAATACATATTATAATGTTAATTTTATTGCACACTGATTTTTTCAAATATATGTATTATATTCATTAAACAGTAAATTATAAATAAAAATATTACAATATATTGAGCTTTCCAATAGAAATTCGTAACATTCATTTCGTATATTATAAAAATGATGTTAAATAATTTAAATTTTGCCGTACTCATTCAATTTAACTTCTTAGAATTATGTATACGTTTAATTATTATTTTTTTAAGACGAATCCCTTCTCGTTGCATTGCAGTTAATATTTGAACTGATTCTGCTTTTCTTCCTCTATGTCTTCACTTGTTTCGACTTGTGTTGTTCCCTTTTCTAATAATAGTCATAATCACATGAAGCCTTCAACGCCTAGGTGTATGAAATGTGCATAATATGTATCTGGCTATAATTACGAAAAGTTTGAAAAGAAGCCCGATTATAGGAGCTGAAATTTAATATAGAAACTGAAAACTCTTCGGCTCGTGTTAATGGACTTTTTCTCATTCTCCCCGCAGCTCTTGAAGAAAACATGCATGTACGGTAAATTATAACTGAATTTAATAAAGGGGAAGTATAACGCTCTCTCAGTATAAAGATTCTTCAAAGTTGGTGTTAAAGAAGGAAATCTTAACGCTTCATTATTGGTGTATCATATTTAATGAGTTAATTATGTACACGCTATTAAAATTGTGTTACAAATTTTTATTGACAGACATGCGTTTATACGTACAGGCCTCCCACGCCCCAAAAATAATAATTCTGTTTTTTTAGATTTTTCAGATAAAACACAATGTTTTTAGGTTCGAAATAAACAGCAATATTTACTATCAACTAGTGATAAATATATCAATAAATTTGTTATATAGTGATATATCGAATCCATTACCAACAATGCCTATAATATAGTAATATTTTTTAAACAAAAATTACTGACAGAAAAATGAATTAAATGAAATTTAACAGTATTATTTTGTTAGTACAATAAACACTAAATCAATACAAATAAATATTGCTTAATAATTTAAAAATAAAAGTAATCTATAACTATTTAAAGAAATTGATTAAAAATAATATCATACAAATATTTCAAGTTATTCCATGTTTATTCAGAATGTCAAACAAAATAAATGCGCATTTCATAAGATATACAAACCGTTGTTTAGAGCATCGAATAAAATTAATTTTAATAACCGCTCGTTTTACTCATCTTCATGCAACTTCTTTTTCTTCATGTTCTTCAATATCTTCGATAGAAACAAGATAGCACCCAATATTGTACGAATCCTATTTAATTGTTAAACTGGCAGTTTTTATTCAGAGTTGCAGAAGAAATGTCTTTAACATAAGGTTGGCAGCTCTTTGTTTCTCCCCTACAATGCTCCCTCAATTGCTTGAATATCCTTCTCTTTTAAAGAGGGTTAGCTGTCCAATTCAATGAAGGAGCTTAGGCTAAGTTTGATCTTTTTGTTTTTCTAATATACTGCATTATCAGTTTTCTCCTTCATTTTTAAATCAAGCAAATACTTCTATTGCGAGCTTCACTACTCATAACCATGATTTGATTATTTTAAAATTATTTACTCTTCCTACCTGAAACAGGTGTAGTAGGTTCCAGAAGGTATCTCTGAAAGACTATCTTTAATTTGACAATCTCGAATTCATTTGTTACCGAAAATCCCTCCTATAAATCAGCATTCCTGTGTGATGCCAGGATCATTTAAATCAGAATTCGTTTCCTTTTGCAGAATGCACTAACTATTTTTGCCATTTTTATAATAATACAAAAATTCTAAAAACATATTTTAAAAATTATTAGTATTATACGACTTTTTTAATATTTCAAATGAGTCTCTAATTCTAATTCTAATAGTTAGAGCTTTATAATGATAACTATTTGTGGGCATTTTGAATAATATTGCTAAATATAATTTCAGTAATGGCATTAAAATTATGCCTATAAATGTAGTATACAAGGTAACCATGATGGTGTTAAAGAAATTCTTCTATTATAAATTATGTACAATAAAAATAATACAAATACAAATATTTTGACGAAATACTAATAAATTAAAACTATATATAAACATATATAAATATCTTTTCAGAACAAACTTTTTGTCGTGATTTTTTTGTCAAATTATTAAAATTTATGATTATAGATATTTTTAGGTTTCGTAGGAGGCCCGTAATGATACAATTTAAGTGTATGTTTTTGAAGCAATAGTTAATATATCACCTGTTATTAAAAGTACGGATAACAGTGTATGTATGAGCATGGACGAGCAGATAAATATAGCTACTAAAATAAAAAATTTTATATACATGTCAATTTGACTATATAGGATTTTTCTCGATGTTGTTAATTGTTGTTTGTTATATATATATGTATTTACTGCGTTGTTTAAGAGTAACAAATTGGTCGTGTAGAAACATGGCCTATATATATGTATATATCAATAATTATGCTTTTAGACAACAAATGCGGTAAGCGAGATTGAGCGGCAATTAAATCCCACTATAATAATATGCATAAATGTGGTACTGGGATGGTCAGCCGATTGGGTTCAAATGAAATATGTGTACATTAATTTGGAATTGTACTATTTTCAATGAAGATATGATATTTATAACAAATAATGTATTTATAATTGCATTTATGTTTTGTGCATTCAACTAATCAGACATATATGCAAAGTTTCTTAATACATGCAGTCAGTATCAAATTATAAACCGTTTATGAACATATAAAAGTTAAATTAAATCAATGTACATATATACAAAATTATAGTATACATCTAAATTTGACTAAACTTACTGCCAATTAAATATAAAATTATTTATCTCAGATTTCAAAAAGATTAATGAGCGTTATGTGACGATACTTCACACATTAGATAATATTTTTATAAGCATAATTATCACTATTGTTTGCAACAAATGCACAAAAAGAATATGGATTATAACAACATATATATATTTTTTATATAGAGATTAATTAATTAAATTTGGATTTACTTAATTTCATTTGAACCTATCAAACTGCAGTCGCCTACAGATAATATATCATTGTAGCAACTCTTGTAAAGAATGTGTATATGGGTGCTTTGTCTCATCAACTCACACCATTATATACCGCTTTCTTCAGGCGTTCTCTTAAGAGTGACAGTATGTTTGGGCATGTAGGCCCCAGTGGAACTGAACACCGGTCCCACACCCATGCCAGGAGCAAAGGTCACCGTGCACTGGTGATGCGGGGTTGCCATCTGCTGGTGGTGACCTAATTGTTGTTGCAGTTGGTGATACCTAGTATTGGCCGTTGCAACCGTATCGTCGACAGAACCACCCTGACCACTGTCAACACACGAAAGATCTGAATACCGCCGGGACAAGGGAGGCGGGTTGCCTAAAGCTACCCCGTCACAACTGCCCCCACCGATGCCTGGAATGCCGCCATTGTTTTCAAGGTAACTTATTGTCACGGGAATATTATTGTTGTAGCCACCAGAAACCCCTCCACTAACGCTGGAATCGTTTCCTAAGTTGGTATGTGAGGGTGGTGGCGTCTGTTGTGACTGTAGGTGGTAATGGATTCCGCCAGGACCGTTTCTATAGCGACCAATGGTGTGCACGAGGCCGGCTCCAACGTCCACTTGGTCGGTATTGTTGGTGTAGACATTCGATGGTTTCTATAGAGACAAGAAAGTGAAGAAATAGGTCATAGTCAAAGTTATAATAGAATCTAATTATGTAAAAAAAGTTAAGTATTAAAGACGTTGTATAAAACGTACAAGGAAATACAATATATAAATATAAAATTTACACAATCAATGTATATTTTGTTAATTATTACGTTTAATTGTTATTATCAATTTATAATAATACAAAATAAGGACATAATCTATTAAAATATGGATATATATACCTATACATATATTATAGGATAATAGAGATTCTTATAATTATTAGTGTCATAATTATTAATCCATTTTATCAGCATCCGCGATTTTGTTTTATATAATATATTATACCACGAAATATCTTTGAACTACTTTATTCTAATATCTTTTAGTCATAAATTGAGCGTAATATAATATGTAAGCATCTTTTATTTCATATAAAGTAAATTTTATGCATTTGGTGTTTTACTTTTCCAAATTTATAGAAACATTTAGTTTTTCATAGTATTTATCATATTACTTATAAAAAATACACCTTAGGTAATTTTGACAGTAAATACAAAATATATGTATAGCTGAAAAACTTAACAATTTGTTATGTAATACATAATAATATTTATTGTGTAATAATTAATTCCAACAAAAATATCTTCATAGTTTGCACACTGCAAAATCAGTGTTTTTTTTAGAAATAGAAAAAAATATACCAAACAAATCAAATCAAATCAAATTAATTTTTCTTGATCCAAATTCTTAGAAATTGACAGCGTAATATAACTTTTATAAATGTCATAAGAAAATTATAGTAAATGTTCAATATATGTTAGTTAACTGATTTAACTTTATTTAGAAATACAAATTACACGACACATTTTTCGGTGAAATTTTATTCACTTAACAAATGGATAAGGCTTTTCATTTCCTGGTATGTGTAAGGTGTAATTTCTAAAAACATAATTTAATTTACGACGCAAAAAATCAATAGTTGGCTCCAGAGACACATTAGCAAAAAGGCTGACCGTATCGGCTGAAAGGCTAATCCACATAATTTGATGTTAATTAACATACTAAAATAAATTTCAATGAGCTGGTGTGATTTTCAAAATCGTTAATGATGAAATTATTCACAATTAAAACCAATTGACTTAATTCCCTAATCACATTTATTAAATTGAATTTATAATACATTGGAAGGAGATTTTTCTATTATCTCATTATTTACCTTAATAAATCATGTGAATATCCTGATGTTTAAATATTAAAACATGTTATTTTAGTTACCTATTGAGTTAAAAATATATACAAATATAATGCCTTTATTCTCTAGAGCTACACTAATCAAATATAAATTATAAATATATATAAAGGACATTATTAAACAGATCCTTGAATGACATACATATATATGTATCTAAACTGAATTTCTCACCTAATGTCGCAAGGAATGTGTGCAAATCTTGGTCGACATGTCAATAATAAATGAATAAAATCGAAGAATGACAATGTAAGTAATCCTTAAAGGCAAATGCCTAATCTATTGAGCCTTTATAAAACCAGGCAACCACGATTCATTCTACTTTACAACATTTCGCTTCATATATATACTCAAAGACATGTGAAATTAGTCAATCATAGGTATTGATCTCGGAAAACGTATATCCAACAAAATATGCTTTGGTACATAACACAACGTACATAAATATCAGCATACATTTATCAAATAAAGTCTGTATAGTATATAGATCTTATATAGTCATTCAAGAAGTATGCTTAAATTGCTAACATGAATTTATTTCGTGTATTTATAAGTTGATAAACAATATTAATATTATAAGCAATAAATAAACATAATTTATAACGAATTATGTAGACGTTCAATTATAATTGAATATCAAATTATGTCAACAATAAATCTAACTAATATGGCTGTAGATAATATATTTCCAAAAAGTTTTTCAAAATATATTAAATTAAATATATAATTTCGTATTTGTTTAACGTTTAAAAGTTGAAATCTAGGTCTTCAGAAAAAAAATAATACTCTCAGTTATATTATAATTTATGGAAATTCTTCAATTCTTTTTATTGCTTTACTTCAAGTAAGTTTTAAGATTTCAAGCGCATTTATATTTTTGAAGAAGCTAATTAAATCAGAATTGAATATTTTTATTAGGCAGGCTACGATCTGGCGAGTCAGATATTTGGAAATTTATTTCAGTTAAACCTATAAGTAGTTGACCGCATTCTTTTGTTTACAGTACTGTATGTACCTATATAATAATATCATGTACGCTAAGAGTAAAGTGATCGGTCTCAAACATACATTTAGGTCGAAGTCATTTGACAATCAAGTCTCACAAAAAAGTTAATCTGTTTACTGGCTTGACGGCCGGGCGTCCATATTGCAATTCTGCGGCTGTCAGTAGTTGAGGCTAAGTAGATCTGACGCGGAGAAATCGGAACGAAATTAAAGCTCAGGATATCGAAATCTCTAGTCGTCGTGTATATCTATACCCTCTCTTCCACCGTCATCCATCGTCATCTGTTTTCTTTGAGGAAGTTAAATCCACCTTCTCAGATTGAAGAAGGGAGGAGAAAAAGAACAGATCAAGCCACGACCCCCCTCCCTCAAACACACTTCCACCTTTTCTCTATCAGCTTCTTCAAGGAACAAAAGCCAGTCTGTCAAAGAAATGACATTATCTCGTTTAACGAAGAGGGAAGTTCAAGATGTTTGGGCCATGATTTTTTCAAAATATGCACGTCTATGTGTATAACACGTATACATATACATATAAGAATTTTCTATATATATATTCTACCATCATATTCCAAGTAAAAAGAATGTTCAGATTATAAAATGAAACATTAAAATATTGTGGTCATTTTCAATATATAGCCGATATCAATAAAATTCCTATTTATACCAATACAGAAGCGCATAACAGCAATATACATTGGAAATGCAAAATGTAGGAAGATTTGTCTAGCAATTTAACCACAAGGTAACGATTTTACAATAGAAATAAAAAAATGGAAGAGAATGATTTATAGATAAGTATAATTAATTTCGGATTTTCGTGTATTTATTGACCATTGGACTATTGTTTTTTCTATCCTAAAGGTATAATTTAACAGTAAAGTGCATTCCAGCTTAGGCAGGGAGTATAGATCTAATACCAAAGCATGAATGCACACTTTATGTTATATGATAATTGTATAATCAGGGTAAGCCACTAATATATATTATTGGCATGATGTAAAAGTTAATGTGTAGTGATTAAGCCGATGTTACCACATACATTTAATTAAAGAAAAAAATAAACTTACTGTATAGCTTTATATTTCGTGATAATATCACCTTATCAAAGGCAAGCAAAATTATAAAGTAACAAATTTATGTTATATAAAAAAATAGTTAAATATACTAATGAGATATTACATAGTAGAATATTATATTCTGTGGTGCACTATTAGACGTAAATACAGTTAACCTGCAACTGACAGTTGAATCAATACACCGAGTAGAAAATACAATCAAAAGACAATTGACAATAGTTACAAATAGAACAAAAGTATAAATATTGTTTAAACTGAGAGGAAGGGAGAGATGGAGCAGAGAATACTAAAGATATAAGAATTAATTTATAATTGTTAAATCAAAATAGACACGCTAAATGTTTAAGTAAAAATAAGTTCAAGATGGACACAAATCTCTTGTTAGCTTATTTCCAGTTTATATTCCTGTAATGTAATAGCCTCTCTATCCCGTAAATCATCAAGTTGTTGTCTCCAGAGATTACTTTAAATTTGAATGATCCTATCTGTATCCCGCGTTGTGCTGAAATCATTATCTGGCTCTGGTGGGCAGCAGTCTAACTGTTATGTCAACGGAGAGCTTAAAGCACTCTAGAGTTGATTTATATACATAGTTTCTTTTTAGGCATATTTTGTCGTCATTAATCGGTGTAATTTGTGAGGTCACATGCTTTTATGAATTAATAAAATAAATTTGAAATAATTTTTAAGATGGTGATTCTGGCGATTGAAATAATTGAATATAGCTTTGGCCTCGTTCCTGCTTACCACTATGATCATGTAGACGTCGCAACGTATCTCTCGTATATATAGTGCGTATTTGTGTGAATAATGATGCACTATTATGCGTGATTACTTATGATGAATAGTCCACATCGAAAAAGTAACCAAAAATATTCAACAACATTTAGAACCGCACATTCGCACATCATCTTCGGTAACGCTCGCACTACTGGTTTTCTTCGACAACCACCTTGAACTCACATACAGCAATTTAATCTGAAATCAATCTAAGACCTTCTCTCAATTTGGACAATATTTCGTGATTTGATTCTATTTATAGCTATATCGTAAATTCACTCTGTCTATTATTGATTGACAATTTTCTTCAGTGCGGATATAATATGTTGTGCCCAAAATGTCATCATCCATATTCTTTATAAATCACGATAATATTGTTGAACCATGCTATGCGATAAATTCAACATTCCGGACAGATATACATATATACATATTATATGTTATGTATGTTGTCAATTTCAAGAGCTTCTTCCACTAATGCTATTTTATTAC
The DNA here is from genome assembly GCA_036023295.1 of Invenusta paracnida. Taxonomy (NCBI): domain Eukaryota; kingdom Metazoa; phylum Platyhelminthes; order Proseriata; family Coelogynoporidae; genus Invenusta; species Invenusta paracnida. The sequence goes on from JAYRBW010089559.1 coordinate 8,599, forward strand.
GACAGTCTTCACTAATTAGTTTACTCTGACTACGTTCACGTTCAAAATCAGTCCTTGAACTATCCTTAAATTCCTTATAATGATTTGCTGAATGCGACGTAGACTGACAACATCTTCAGCTCATGAAGTATCAATAGTGCCATGAATTTTAGTTGAAGACATTTCATATCGCCGCAAAGATAAAAATAACGTTATTTTTTAGTACTATATTCAATATTTATAACTTATCTCAACTTTATTAAATTAAGTCAAATTTAAATCTACAAATATATATAAATATAAAACTATATGGTAATAATATGTTTAACGGTATTTTTATATAATTGTGTAAATTATTTTAAAAAGCTTGATACATTGTGTATACATATACCATACGCCCTGTTGTATATTCTGTTTTTTTATTGATACTAAACTATAATAAACTAACAAATAGCTTTTTAATTGTTTAATATATAGAATAAGATGTGTTGAGAAAGCCCACCTATATACAATAGATATAATATGCATATATATCATGACGCAATGTTTCTTGTTTCTTCTCTCCAAATAAATGTGTGTTGCACGCGTTTATTACATTATTTTATTTCCCCAATGTTAGTGAGTATATGTGAGCACCAAAGTTAGAAAAAACTAGAACAAAATCGTGGAATTCGGTATTCCTCACTTTTAAATACCACCCTAGATGTTACATAAGACGAGAGGATTAAATTGGGCATGTTGAGACTGAGACTACCATTATCATTTCAGTCAGGCTGTATGACGACAACAGTAAGCCTGACTGGAATGACGATAATAATATGAGCAAAAAATGTGACTTTTTAAGGATGATATAAACCTGTCGCGTTTAAGTAAAGTCGCCCATATATAAAGTTGCGTTGAATGACGAAAGTCGCTCTTATACAAGTAATCTTATATTGCTCGTATAATTGAAAATGCGCGTTTATAAAAATTCACTTCTGCGCAAGGTCGCGTTTATAAAAAGTAGCAGTAGCGTAAAGTTACTAAGTCGCGCTAAAGTAAGTAATCCATTGTCGATCTTAATAAGTTTGCGCTTTTGTCATGTCGCTTTTACTTTATCACACCTTTTTTTCTCCGAATATATTTTCACCACCAACCGCAGGTTTACTATAATGACGCATAATAGTGTATCACATTATAATAATAGTAATAATAGATAAATTTCAACTCTTATTTATTTCATATACATCGCGCTGTAAATTTTCGTGAATAAAAAATCGATTTAATTTAATAAATTTAATGTAAATGGGTATGAAAAAAGAAGAATTACATATTTTGATTAAATTAATTTTAAGCGTAAATATATATTTATACAATTTTAACATACGTAATTTGTCTGTAATAAATAATTTATTTCCTGTGGATCTAAAACTGTTTTATTACATAAACTATTTAATTGCTGTGAAACTTCAAAACATATTTTGCCAAAGCTTTTGGGTAACTGAATATTAGTATTAAACTGAATACAGAAACAATGAGAGTCGACGCTCTGGTATACTTACTCTATGCACCACATCACAGAGTAAAGAATTTTATGTTTAATGAATAAATGACATCATTAATGATATTGCAATTTCCCATACGTAACATTATGTATTACAAATATATTTCATAAGATTAATACTCATTTTATTATATTTCATTTATAGTTAAAATAGACTTTAGAGAAATAATAAAATTAATGACGCTTTTGCATATATAGCAACTACCTTGGAGTCGACGCCCTGTGTAATACTCTATGCACCACATAGCATAATATTCATTAATATTTAACTTAACAATTATCTTAAATCGGTTACATTTTAATTTTCATTAACTATGATAAAGTGATATTATCATGAAATATATGGCTATAAAATAAATGTTTTTATTTTTCCTTTATTTCCTCTAAATTTTTGTAGCAACATCAGCGGCTTAAAAACTACACCTACAAATCTCTGCATAATTAATAAACATTTAATTGACATAAATATCCCCTCTATAGACATATATGTTATATTTAAAGATTTAGAACATATCGTAAACTGCATAATAATTATTAAAACTTTTACTGAAAATGAAATATAAAGATCGAAATGTATCATTGACATTTTAATTCATCTATAATAAGTCTTGATCAATTGCAATATTATCGTTATATCTTAGTTATCTATAATGTATGTATGAAACCACAGAGGTATGCATATTGACCATATAATGTTCAATTATTTGAATATAATATGCAAGTCAGCATAGATTATTTATTAAGTAGACCGATATATTTTCGATCGTATTTTTGACATTCTACCCAGTATTACAAATGGTGTGTTTGACCACATGTATTTTGGTTACTGCAATGTAATACACTGCATTAGACATTTTAACTCGCTAAAGGTTCCAATATACATGTATACATATATATGTACATTTGCCACTGAGAGATAATATTTTATATACCTATCTTCGGGAATTGTATACAAAAATATATTAAATTCAGATCAGAATAAATCCTTATAACAGAATGGCAACTACCTACATACGATAGCCATATAATACTGGTGTCTCTGAAAGCAAATTATGAGCCACTAAATATACATGTTTGCATGTCTACCGCAGCCGAATCATTTACCCACTTGTCTTGTTAGTTTAATGTTGGTCTAAAAGAAACTCTGTACAGATACTTTAGAGAGAAGGACTAGAAATGAAAAAATACTTTAAAATGTGGTTATCAAAAGCCATCTATTTTGGTAGGCGTCAAATTGTTAAGCTGTACGTAGGAAAACTGCCCTAAATATATACCTTATTATACCTCCGCGTATATTTTATTTTATGCAGACGTGTATAGGTAGGGTGGTTGAAACGATCTATATAAATAGTCTGATATTTGAAAAATCTATAGATCTCCTACCACTTATTTCCTCTCTACTATAAGCTATAGTACATACTAGTGGGTATTTAGATTTGGATCAAACGAATTAGAAATATAGTACAACGCATACTAATAATCGCATTAATGAAGTGTTTAAAACTTATTTTCTTTTATAAAAATACACACATACAGTTTAACATTACAATGGTTTTGGCGTATATATTTGTAATAATTTATACTTCCCAAAAAACTTTAAAATCACATTATATTAGATTCTTAAAGATTGAAAATATAAATATATATATGATAGATACCAGAATTTTAACAAAATACACTTTACATATAATCCTAAAAACAGCTGTTTCTGTAGTAGATCCAAATATCAGTGATTTAATCCTATTTAATCCTATAGTGTTAAAATTGTTTTAAATGTGTAAAATATCTTTATATATATATATAATCTATACATATATATTTACAATCCTGTATGTTTATCCTGAAATATTGAATGCAAAACACACGAATGAATATATTGCATTATATTTCATATTTTATACCATCGAGATTTACTTATCCAGTTTTTATTACATTTTTATAGAGGTGAATATCGATAATTCGGAGATTCAATTTTAAAATCAATAAATATTATTTTCCACATTCAAGACATATGCATTGCATTAATATAATTATGTGTGCTTAAAAAGATTAGAAAATATGTAATTTTATATATTTCATTTTTGTTTCAATAAGTAGTAAGTAGAAATAGGCGATATTTTAGCTTTGTTTGCAGGTTTTGTAAACATAAGAAAGGATTTACTTCCGATGTACTAATTTAATATCAAAGAGCAATGTAAATGTGAGAATATAAATTTTTGTATGCATCATAGACTTCTAGGAAAACTACCGGATGCGCCACTTTAAGTTTTGTGTTTATTTTGACGACAACATAATATGGCGACGGTTAATCAAGTATAGCGTATTTTGGTTTGGAAACAAATTAAACATATCATTTATTTATAGGTAAAAATAACTATTTACATTTATATACAGATCTCATAATTTAATTATTAACATATAAATATGTAACACATACATATATTGATCCTATATTTGTTTATGACATATTTATTAATGACGGTTTTTCGGAATTACTTTAATATGAATCATAATGTACAACAGTTTATGACTATGTACAGCAATTTAAAGGGAATAGCATGTTGTATTAATTCATTTTTATTATAATTTACACAATAAATTTAGGAATATATTAATCTCCAGTTGGCATGTATAACCTATTTCTATTCATTCTAAGACATTATAATATGATTTAATAGTATATTTATTATTTGTATTACTATTAGTAACATTTATTGAGTTATATATAATATAAACTATAAGTATGAATGCATAATAGTAATAAATATAAAGCTTGAAATAAATGTAATAACATATTATATATTATATAGTTACATTATTAATTCTAATAATATTAATTTTATTAATATTTATCTTATTTTTTAATATATAATGCATTATATTAATAAAATTATTGGGTCATTTATACCATAATATTATTACTATGCTTATGGTATAGTATGTGTATTGTAGTAGATTAGAAAATAAACTATTCTTACGTATTCTTTGACCATCTATCTATAACATTAATATGTTAAAATTGAAGACATTGACATAATATAATTCTAAAAATTTATAAATATAGGTAAGCAACTGCATGTGACATAAATATACATCATAGTACATTAACAATGGTTTGAACTATCGTAATAAATACATTGGGTTTTAAATAACTATGAAGGTAAAGAAAATGTTATCAGACAGAGATCTCTGTCAGAGATTTTTGCTCTAGCATAGTCTGATTCTGAATGTTAAAGTCAAAGATGTTATTAATTATAAGCAAAAAAAAATCAGAAATAGCACTAATATTTTAAAATATATTTACTTTTGTAGAGTAGGATAATTAGGGTTCAATCTTAGTAGAGTATAGTTATATAATATATATATAAAAAAAACATATATATATTTTATATTTTATATGTCTATATAATATAGTTAATTATAATTAGAAAATATTGTTATTAATATTTAATAATATATTATAATTGTCCTAACATTATTATTATTATATTTAACATTAATTAATAGAATATTATCCGAATAATTTATTATTTCTATTAATTGAATTATATACTATTTATTAATCTTGATGAAAATGTAAAAAATATACATCATATAGTAATACAACCAAATAAAATATTTAATTCGTCGCCAAATAATTATCAAGTAGAAGCCATAATATGCTTTTGTGACAAATGTATATTGTTTTGTGCAAGCATCGATTCAGTAATATTTCAACAATAATTTCAATTAATACTACATTGTCATCTCAAATCATCTTACAGTGTAATAGTAAATTAGTGCCTATATTTATAATGAAGAGCATAATGATTTTAATACTTAGTTTAGTGATTTGATTTTAAATAAATGTTATAAATATGTAATAAATAATAATTTATTACATAGGTACTTGTGTAATAAATTGTTTTAGGAAATTAGTACATATAAGAATACTTATTATAGTACATATAAAATTAAGACATTTGTATTTGTATATATGAAATTGACCAATGAGTCCAGGACTCATGATCAGATGGTAAACGTATTGTTATTATATAAACAGTATTGTTATATCTTGTAAATAATATATGTTGCTTAAATGTATAACTTATTATGTTTTATCACAATTGGCAATATTGAATTATTTGAAAAGTTACGTCTTATACCTTTTTCCAGATTTATCTCCACATTTATCTCCAATTTTATCTCAATAACTATTTAGCCTACAAAGTTGACTTTCATATCAATCGAAAATTTATCAAATTTTAGGAATACAAATTCTTTCCGAATTTAATTTCATTCATTCCTTCAAAAGTTATGTTTGAAGGAACACACATGTTCATAATTCTAAATATAGTAAAATATTTTAGAAATGCAGAGTTTTCAATATTATTATAGTTCTGTTCTTATTTTTGTACCCCTAATTACACCCTAGACCAAAAATCACGTTCCTAGTAATACATCTGCATTCTTTGGACTACTTCAAAAGTTTTAAGAAATTCTTTTTCTGGATTTTAATATACTTATACAGTCATTAAAACATCAAAAAACCAATCCGCCATATGTTGTCCACATATGTTGCGTCTTGTAGTATCTGGATGTCCATGGTATACATATAATGATATTTATTAATTTTTTATATAAACTATTTATAGAGGATTTTTCATATCAAAATGATAATATTTTATATATATTTATTTTTATATTCATATGCCTTTGATTCAATATATATAAATGAAATATAAATATTATGGTGGATACATAGTACGATTATGTTTATTTTCATTTACGATCATAATTATTATCCCATTTATGTACGAAAGATGGAAATAACTAAAATAACTTTTGATTATTATTATTTTTTAAACTAACATTTTACTGAAGTGACATAGAATATTTATTTAGTAATTATAATTGATCAAAATAATAATTTTTAAAAAGGTAGGTGCATATAAATATATCTTATAAGATTTAAAATTTCATTTTTAGGTCCTTTAAATGCAGTAGGATATATATATATAATATTTATCTTAGAAGTTATTATCTATTTTTAAATTGTTGATAGCAATTTAAATTTGATTCACACATACATTCCAAAATTTTTGAACACATTTAAATAAGATTGCATACAAAATGTTATCTGTTTTGTAAACATAAAACTAAGCATATATCTACTTTATGAGGGAGCACTTTTCGGATTCAAATAAATTAGTCATCTGGATTATTTCAATTGATGAATTGTCTTTGCAAAAAATTGTTACATAATAAACACAGAACTTCTAAGTATTATAATCATCCATATATATGTCAATTATTTGACAAACTATATCGAGATATAATACATTTTTCGAGAAGGATTAGGTATGCCAGTTATATAATTTCAAACAATATCACATCAAATTTTTACACGGTTCTTTGTCTCGATAACATCACAAAATATTCTCAATGATATCTAACTTACGAGACATAATATCCTACGATGAAAGATGGATATAGCCAATCGGTTTTAAGAACAGGCCAAGAAATTGTCTATTTTCACGAGTTTATTGTTTGTTTAATATCTACCCCGTACATAATACCTACCACAAAATTGGGTTGTTAATATTATTTCTGATTTAGAAGTGGTCATGTTTTTTCAACAAAATTTAGACCGCCAGGACCACTGCAATGTTTTCTCGGTGGCATGCTATGATTTCCCGCGGTGCAAACATGCCGATCAGTGAAAGAGTTAATGCATTTTGAGATAAACTTCGGCACCACGTCTGGGTAGCTCCGGTGAATCAGACTATTCTCACATAGCGTTGCTATTATAAAGCACAGCTCCAAATCTTCTTACCATAATGGAGTCAATTTACCCTTGGAAATATTATCGTATCCCCTCTTCCAAAATAGAAATAAGTTTATATTTCTAGAGGTGCTCATGCTCTGGGACCTCTTATAGTAATATTTCTTAGTCGGCACAAATTCTATACAGTCAGTGGCTGCTTTAGAAACTGTCAGTGATGCAGCAACATAATATGCCCAAAATGTTATGCAAGCCTCAAAGACAGACAGACAAACAACTGTATAATTAGATAAATAAATTTACTCGGACGGACTGTTTTCCTGACATTCGGTCATAATTTGTCTAAGATTTCAAGATTTCCTCTTATCTCCTAAGGCTCCCTATACATACTCTACAGTCGGATAATACACCCGACCCCCTTGGATATTGAATCGAATATTATTATAGTCGTGTCGTCGCCATTTCACGTCTGTTAGAGTCAATAATCGTTGCAAATCTGTAATATAATTATCTTTTCTCCTTAGTCCAAGAAGAGAGATCAGCCAGGAAATCTTGGAACAAAGAATCCATTTTGTTCATTCTTGTCATTCTGATAGAATATATGGTTATGTAGGTACATATTGTGAAATTTGGACATAGCTTCTTAAATCTAGACACAGATTTCAAGAAAATACGTTAGATTACTCTTATAACGATGAAAGAGATATATTAAATTTGCCGAAATGTTGACGTAACTATTTAAATAAACATAATTAATATATACCTCATACCCATGTATATGCTATATCCTTGTCTCACTTTGAATTTTTATATACTTATTATATTCAAAAATTATTTTTAAACCAATTTTTGTAATTATTCAAAAATATTAAATTAAAGATGTGAGAAAATACGATATTTTAATATAAGTTTGAAATTGTTATATACAAATAAAAAATAGTAGGTAATATGGTCATTTAAATTCAGTCTAATTCAATATACCATTTTATGTAAGATATCAGTATAAACAATCAAATTAATATAAATCTTGATAACAGCAAAATCGATTAAATACCGATATAATGCTGATCATTTTCGCAACAAATAAAACCAAGAAACCTTAAAAATAGCGACTTATATTACCTTGGACTAAAGAATTCGTATCTAATATGTATTTTAGACTAAATAAGATAAACAAAGAATCAATGTTTGGTGCTATACAACTGCTGTGGAAATGACTAACGATGGAATAGGGAAAGAGGATTTATAGTATCACTGGGACATCTATAATATTATAAACTATATTTAAAAACTACATTTAAAATCCCCTAACAGCTCCGATAGTATAACTAAAGTGATTATCTATGTGTTGTAAAGGTTCTTAAACAGGTAGAAATAACCAGCAAAAAGCAAAACTATGACTCATGCCACTTACATACGAATTGTGATTAATGAATTTGTCTTTCATTATGTAAAAGTGAATCACATAATATACGAACTCCTACAATAATATTTTTCTTCTTCTTTACATGCATTGAAGCGTAGATAAGTAGATTTTCTAAATTTATTAAATTGAAAGAATATTAAAGTAGACATTCCGTCCTGAAAAAATCTAAATTCGTTAACTCAAATCGAAAAATGCGTACAAAAATGAATATTAAAATATGTAATTTTGGACATTTTCCAAGTTTTAATTTCTATTATAATATCATATTTATAAGCACAGTATTTATATATTCAATTAGATAAATATCATAAATATATGTTGATCTTTATATATATCGAATATCGATTTCAATAACTGTTTAAATTTACCTGTCTTCGTTGTACACATAGTTTATAAGTACATAAGCACTAGTTTTGTGTTTATTCCCAGTTTTGTAAAATGCCTGACAACAAAACATGAAAATAGTTGAAATATTTTAGAACTAGCTGTAATAATAAATGCTACTCCTTGTATAACACTGCACATTTATGAATATATGAAAATATTGTAAGAACCACAATATCTACAATGTATACTATTTTATATTACAATCATGTGTAATATATTAGAGAATTTAGGAATAGATTTCTGAGAAATGCAATATGTAAAGGAACTTTATGTTATGATATTTTTATGATATTGCACAAGTGTAATACACTGTCTTTGAAAATTAGAAAAATGTTTGCATGTTACAAGTTTAGTATTTTTTCTTTAATAATATATTGTCCTATATATGTATGTAGAATATCGGAAGTCAATATTTAAAAAAGTTTATTGTCTCAATTCCGTTTAAACAAACGTTATTCATTAAACTATTATAGGTATCCCTAAATATTGTACTATATTGTGTAGCATTATTGATATATGGATTTAAAAAATTAAGAAGTATAAGAAACACAAGAAATATATATGTACAGTCTATTTTTTAACAGGAAAAGTTAATTAACTGTCTATTTTTGTTGCTGCAGCATGCAACTACTATACATAGGTATAGGGTTCGTGAAATTATGTAGCGGGATTCTTCAAATTAGACTGGCACTGCATCTTCTCTATTATAACTCCGAGTACAATTAGCTGACTATACATGAGTAAATAGTTCACGCGGGGTTTAATTACTGAAGGAAGCTATAATATGTCCCCTCCTTCCATCTTTCTATTAAAGGTGTATTATATATACGATGTCCTTGTCTTTGATTATATATCTTGATTCTTCTAAATATCTTCAGCTTCAGCACTGCCTATGTATCAGCTACCTTATTAGGCGAAATACAGACCTAATACCTAATATAGCCCTGGTAATAGTTTGTACCTCAACTATAACTGTGCTCCAACCGAGAGACCCCTGACTCGATACTAACATTTCCCCAAAACACGAAGTAAGACTCCCTTGTAGTGTAGACCCATATCAATGCAACTTCAGTTGATAATTGCACACTTATTACAGCATAACTAGCTGTGCTACACCAACCCTGATTGATCCCCAGCCTAGGCAGCTATGCCATCATGTGTATTTATATGTTACATTACCCAGTTCTGCGATGCCCGTACATACGTGTTTACAAGTAACACACATCCCAGTATGGAATACATGTTTATTATACATGCATTTATAAACGACGGGTAATAGGAGTGTACCTATATGTATAGCTTGTTTTCTTTCCAACAGTTATGTGCTATTTAAGTTGTAAAACCTTTTGATATATATGTATGTATAGAAATTAATCAACGGATTTGAAGGTTTAATTAAGTATTGTATGTGTTTCTAAAATACATGACTTAAATGTAATTATATTTTAAACAAGTTTATATGTGGTTTCAAATTAACCAGTTCAATTAGAAAATGGCCTACTGACATAAACTTAACTTATATAAAGCTGTATTATATAAAACTTTTCTGTTGAAATAACGAAAAGCCATATGAAAATTAGACGATAAATTATTTCTAGTGGAAATTTGATGATTTGTTTTAAAATTATTTTACGTTTCATTTATTTTAGGCATATTTATATAAACAAAATATAATGTAAATTCTTGTTTAGATAAATAATCTATTGCCTCAATTTGAGACTTCACGACTTTGTAATTCCTGTAAATGAATAAAACATGCTATCTATATAAAGAAATAAGATCTATGAGCCGCGTGAGGGAACCGTCGAATATTAACGAATGAAAGAAATACATATAGCATTAGTACTTTAGAATTATACAAATTTTAATTCAAACGTGTGTGCGTATATGCATTCCTATAATGTTTAGCTACTAATTTTTAAATTTTGCCTATTACTTATCTTTATTTTAAATGTTAATCATATTTACCAAAAAAGAATGTTTCCAAGTAAAGAAATATACAGTGTAAAGTATTGTTACAATAGTTATATCGGTAAAATTAGTTAAAATGTATAAATTATTAACATAACATATAGAGTTACAATATGAAAATGAACTATTTTCGATCATAAAGTGAAGTTCATAAGTCTATTGACATCGCTTAAATTAATTATTACACACAAGTATATAATAATTAACTTAAGTATTATCTATTTTTATTATATGATATGTCATACATATAATTATCTCGTGTATTTCAAATTTCATAAACGTATGTATCAAGTAAGTACATAATTGTTACGTTTTATTTGAATGGGAAAATAATCTTAATGTTTTACATTTTTCTTTAAAATATGTCTCTGCATAATATTTTGCACTAAGAATATTAAATAATGTAATAGAAATCAGCTAATAAAGTTTTTTAATTCACTCTTTATGTTTGTAGTTACTAAAACATTATTACATCACAATATACCATAATTTATGGTATGGTAACCTACTACTAGCAAAAAACAAAAACACGTTTTACGGCCGCTATTAAATATGCAAACGTAATACTCATGGTCTCGTAATACTTACAGGATGAAAAAAGTAAATGCTTGCTCACATTATTTGAATATTTACGTGACTCAGAACAAGCATTTATGCCTCAGTAGGTCTCTATAGATACTTGTGACTATACAGACAACTGATAGATACTTTCGATAGATAATAAGGCGGGGAGAGTTTGGTAACGCAGAAAAATGAAGTGAAAAAGAAGAGGAGATCCGGGGATGATGATCTCAATGTTTTATCTCCACTTTGATGAAAGCTTGATTATTTTCGGGGATCGGAAACTCGTAACAATATCAGAGTACAACTGTCAGCTTATAACGGAAGACCCCACATATACATCATATTACCTACATATGAGATGCAAAGCCAGTTAACGCAGGAAATTATGGTTGAGCATTCGGGAATACTCAACCAAATGTTCCTGCGTAACAGCAGCATCATCACCATGTTAGTAAATCACTATAAAATCCAAATTTGATGGGGACACAGTGCTCGATCGGTGGATTAGATGCAAGAGCACCCGAGCTGTACGACATATCGGATACAAAAGTTAAATAGAACAATATCCACTATCGTCCCATACAATAATTAAAACAAAATATTTGTTTGTCAATACACACACAAACAACACAAAATTAGCATATGTGGCTTATAAGTAGTACATCTAAGTAGTTTGTAATGGGCATATTTATATTTCCTTTTAAAATAAAATAAAAACACTCGTGTAGTTGACTATTTCACTAAAGGGCTTTTTTACTTCCGCACTTTCCATCCTTTTTCTAAAATCTTTGGAAATCATTTTCATTAATCTCAATAAACCATGCCAAGTATGTCAGCTATACTATAACTAGTAACTCTCATACAGCACTCTCAATTCATATACAATAAGTGTCTAAAATTTTCTCCCTACATCTCTGTGTATTTTAGTTGAATAATAATCACCGGTAGTGATCAGTAGATTTGACGTTAGGTATGATCAATACATATATATATATATTATAGAATGATTTATTATGTATATATATATATGTATATGACATTATTTTGTTTAAGTATGACAGTTCTCTAATAATGCATACAATATATATATATGACTGACAGATGAATATATCATACAAATTAATATAGTTAGATGAGTCTGTCAATATTAATATTGTTATGATTTTCAATGAAATGTATATACTATTTAAAAAATAACGAATTATATGTACATCACAGTCAAATAAAATATTAGTGAAGCACACGCTTTGATAACTTTGGTCCACTGATTATTGTATATAGGTATTAGCTGGGTTTACCCGCGCTTCGCTGCGGTTTTATATGATTATTTACTTTTATTACTTCCGTCAAATGTTTTTGCTAAAATTTATAATTATCATGTATATTTAAAAATAAAGTTT
>JAYRBW010089570.1:0-21632 GCA_036023295.1 Invenusta paracnida
AGTGGAGAACGAAGTAATTATATTGGGAACGCGACCAGTAGTTCCTGCAAAATTGAAGCAAAGATTTATCCGCGAAGTTCACAAAACTCACTTTGGGATGTCCATCACAAAACTCAATGTCCACCTCAAAAGAAATGTGTGGTGGCCAGGAATGGATGCGGATGTAGAAACTTTTATCCGAAACTGTTCAAAGTGTGCTCAAAAACCTAAAGCAAACGTGGAGAGTCAACAACACAAATGGGAACAGACAACGAAACCATTTGAATGAATCCACATGGATTGGGCAAATGTTCAGAATGTGGGTGAAATTCTTATCATCGTAGACGCTTTCACGGAATGGCCGGAAGCTCATCTCTGCAAGGATAGTTCTTCAAAATCGGTACTACAAATATTACGAGCAGTATTTGCGGGGTTTGGAATTCCTAATGAAATAGTATCAGACAACGCAAACGCCTCAATATCACTCAACATCAAACGGCTTGGTTGAACGTATGGTTCAAACTTTGAAAAGGGCAATAAGAATATGGTCTTCAGAAAAAGCAGAATTCCATGCATTTTTACAGAAGATATTACTGACGTACCGTAGCTCACGTATATCGGGAGAGTAAATAAGTAAAATAAATTAAGAATATTTGAATATTCACAACTTTCGTAAAATTGCTCGACTTTGCTTTTTATTTGCTTTGATGGGATAAAAGCAATTATATCTTTCCACCATAAAACCCTTAATTATAATTGTAATTAACACAATTTAGATAGTAATACAAATTCTGCTATCATAAATAATCATTTTGGTTTATAACTAAATCATATCTAAATCAAAATTGTAAACTTTCTCGTACTAAAAACTATATCGCGTAATTTAATTGTTTAAACTGCTTCATTTCCTTAAGAATGTATTTTTGTTGATATAAATAATTTCGGTATAAATAAAAATAAATAGCTATAGTGTAAGAATAATTACCATTTAGAAGTATATAGGTTTTCCCAATCAAATGTAGACAGCCGAAAATTTGAATTTGAAAACGTGTTTTCAGCGGATCAAATGCAGCAGTATCAGATCAAATATCGGCAGCTGAGAATTTGAATTTGAAAACTTGATATTTGTCGGATCAAATGTAGACAAGGACATATCAAATGCGACAGCAAAACATCCAATATAGATGCGCTATTTTTACTGTGAATATAAATAATTTAGCAAATGAAAAGTATATATAAGTAGTTAAGTAAAGTATTAAAGTATATAGGTACCTAAAATGTACTATATACTAAACAATTAGTATTATTAAGAATAAAATTTAATGTGAATTACATTATATACCTGTCTTACTCGCAAAGATATCTGTATGTACATTTATCATACATAATGTCGTTATTTATCGCCTATTTACCTATGCTTAATAGTACTATATATGATAAAAAAATCAAATTTAGAAAATGTTAATGTAATGAATATTTAACCAATTATATATTGTAACATGTTAACATACTTAAATAATTATCGCGAAAATAAGTTGACAACGAACAGAAACATATTATTATTATCTACAAAATCTTCTTGTAATTTTTTTTCTCACAATTTTATAAAAGATACATAAAAATCTAATTATTAATTGGCTTTTTAATCACATACATTTTTATCTTCTAGTTGACGGTGTCTGGGGTGATTGGAGTGACTGGACTAGTTGTTCCGTGACTTGTGGAGATGGAGTCCAAACCAGACGTCGCTACTGTGACAGTCCTGAACCACAGCACGAAGGGGCTTACTGTCTACCATGCCAAAACAAAGGTATACATCTGGAATTGTGCATTAGGTGATCCTCCGCAATGAATGGTTACTTATAAATGCATATGTTTCTATTTCTGCACTGAATAATTATAATTCAACCATATTATTAAAATAGTTAAATGCGTTCTGATGACATTTTAAACAGTTTAACTACATAATTATAATAAAATTTGGAAGACACAAAATGTGATCATGTTTAAATTCCAAGTATATTTTGCAACATATAGTCCTGATCATATAAAGATTCTAATGTAAAAATGTCTAAGTTTAATATTGTAAAAATGAAATATTTTTTAAGCCGATATAGACATATATTATTTATTTATTATTTACAACATAATATAGATGATCATATATAAATTAATTTTTATGCGATTACCATTTGCGTAATTTACCGATGTGAATTCCAGAAATCTATTTTTGAAATGGTGTCTAATCTATAATTCTTGAGAAAAAACATTTTAAATCACATTCATGTTTTGTTAGTGAAAAATTAATTGCATGTAATAGGTAATCAGTAATGAAAAATATTAGGAGACCTTTTAAACAATATTTTTAATATGACAAAAAATGATAATGTTAACTTTATACTCGTACACATAGTTATAATACATACACAAGTTTTCCATAACATTGATATTAGTAAGTAATATCTATAGTTTAAAATTCGTTTTATATTTTGCGTCATCAGTATAATTATAACTTAAGTATTTGTATATAAATATTATTTTAATATGTTATTGAAATATTGTATAATACATAAACGTACATATATATTTACGTTTGTGCATTTAAATATCTTCAGATATAAACAGCAAAATCGTACCTCATTGCGACCAATACAAAGATTTAAATAACAAAAAATGGCTCCCTGAGATTGCAACTATGTCATGCAGTAAGACTCAATGCTTTGGTAAGCTGCGGAAACTTATTATTTATCGTAAAAATTATTCTGGCATTATTGAAATATTACATTTTATATATTTCAGATGATTTAAGAGACCTCGCAAATGCTCTTGTTGCTAATGTTCTGGCGGGATTTCAGAATGGTTCAGGAAATGTTTCCGTGAGTATAGTATATATAAATATAATATTTAGTATTCTTTGTGAATATAATCTTTTTGATATTACAAAAATTCCACTGACGAGCTCCATTTAATATAATTTAAAGTGGGTAAAATGGTATTCTGATCTGAGACAAACTAGACAATACTCTACATACATCTTGGTAAAATTAAGGTACATAGATTAAGATGAAATTCTTATTTCATTTAAATGACTGAGTACTATATTTAAATATTAAACATAACCTTTAATAATGTGTTAGACAAAATAAATAGTTATAAGCTCCTCATATTTGCATTTTGTCTTATTGATGTATATATACATATTATACCATTCACATAGAACTTATTTTATCTTTGTCTTTTATAGTTAGTTGTTTATCCGATCTCTGTGATGTATGTATACTGATACCACATAATTCTAAAAAGGGGTCAGTGAGTAAATTATATGACTAAATTTCGTAAGTAATGTTAACAGTAAGATGTAGATAAATATGCCAAATTAAAATATCAAAAGTAAAATTTATGTCATAAAATGATACTTGAGCTAAAGATAATCAGTTAAATTCATTAAAATGACAGATTTAATTATGATTTTTTCATAAAATAAAACTTCATTTATAAGAAATAAATTATATTTATTTTAAACTGAATTTATATAAATATATTTTTGGTCACATATATATACATATACTTACTTATTACGTCACATTTCTATAATGTAGGAATCGGAATCAATGAAAAAAGCATTTGCTGTTGTCGATCAAATCAGTGGTCTTCTTGAGAACCAACTAGATAAAGTAAAACCAGGAGACGCTGTTCTCCTGGAAACTCCCGGTATGTTTTGTATTTAACTAATTAAATATATTTAATACGACTATTTTTTTAATTTATCTTGATTTTTGTCTAAAGAATAGTATTAAAAAGATTGTTCTACCGTACAAAATGCATTTTTATATTAGTAATCAATATTTTATAAATTTAGTTAATCTATTAACAGTATTCGTAAAGTTTTATGTTATATGATTATTTCTGAAATTAATTATGGAATTGTGTTTAGTTTTAGAATGTGTAATTGTATATTAATTATGGAATTATTTCAATTTGATGAAGGTGGACATGAAAACAAAATCCGCATTATCACATTTGCTACTTTATACACGTGCTTAAAACTAATAGTATACGGTTCCTTTCATTTTCAAATTATCAAATAGATTTTTGAGAAATAATGTAATAGGATGAACTATTAGATTCGAAATCGAATATATCGAAAATTTTAACGAAATATGAAATAGGTTTCCAAATCTAATTACATAAAAATGTCGAAATAATATTTATACTAGTTAAATTTTATCAGTAATACATCAGTATATGACATATCTGAAAAACGAAGTTTATATGTATGTAAAATATTATTTTTAATTTGTATTAAACATAACAAAAATTGAGAAATATTATCATTATAAATAAA
Organism: Invenusta paracnida; assembly: GCA_036023295.1. Classification (NCBI taxonomy): domain Eukaryota; kingdom Metazoa; phylum Platyhelminthes; order Proseriata; family Coelogynoporidae; genus Invenusta; species Invenusta paracnida. Next base: position 4,325 of record JAYRBW010089570.1, read on the forward strand.
AGAACACTATCTAAAATATTTTCTGTTTGCTACCTTCTTTGCAATTGTGCAGATCTTGCGATTGCGGTTGCAAAGGTTGGTGGAGATGCAAAGTCGCAGGATCTTGCGTCTGGAGATAAAGGAAAGATGTCTGTTGGCATAGGCAACGCTGGAGACGCCATCGATGGAGCCACACTTAAAGTAATTGCAACGATTAATTTTATTCATTACAGTAATACATTTTATTGTTTTCTTACTATCTTTCGAACAATATATTAGGTGGATATATAGTTAATAAGATTTCTAGAATATATTCCAGTATCTTAGATGATATACACCGACATATTTTTAGATTCTAAGATATTCGTACTCAACGATTTAACCAATTACTTGTATTTTTGCATAATCTTAGAGATACATTATTCTAATTATATTTCAGTATTAAGTAATATATAATAAATTACACTTATGTAATTTGCATATATATTATCTGACGTTAATTATGTAAGACAAATTTGTCAATTCATTATATAGTTACACAATTATACATCTAAAATGAAGAAATAGATTTGAAATCGTACGAGAAATATTTGATTGCAAATTTAGTTTTAATGTATGAAATATGTATGTGTTTTACATATATAGTAATACATGTTTACAGAGACGGTTCATTAATATTTGTAGTAAATAATAAATACAACATTTTGATCAAATTATAGTGGTCGTAAATTATATATAATACAGCTTGGAAAATAAATGTACGTATTGTATTTATAGTATATAATATATAATATACATAAGTTAATTATTTCGCAATACACAATAAATACTTAAATAAATATTTTGATATATTAATTAACATTAAATAGTTCTTTAAATATATAAAAAGTTTGGTTAACATATTGGAATATTTTGTTATTAAATGTAATTTCTACAATTCTTAATGAATGAAATATAAAAACAACTATCATATTATAATCTTAACAGCATACTACAAATCTTTCTTCAGTTTTCCGCCCTTGACTCAAAGACCTTCTTTAAAGCGGCCTCCAAGAAGCAGTCGTCAGCACCAGTACTTGGTCTCAAATTAACATCAGGAGATGAAGTAAGTTTCTTGTTTTGACTTTTGTCTTTATTTTTTCTTATTCAACTAAATATAGAAATCAAACACAATCGATATGAGACATCATAATTATATGTCCACAATATAAAATTACAATTATAATATGCAATTATGACGCTTCAAATGATAAATGGTGGACTACCTAAATATAAATAATTTTTGTTTTTAATTTCCTGCTTTTACTTCATATTTACGTATCAAAATTTACTTAATGAGTATATCAATTTTTACCCCAAAATGCATTGAAGCTTCTAAATAATTATTAAAGAACATATACACAAATGGTGAAAATTTTCATGTCATGTGCAAACATTAATTAATCAATTCATACAATTATCATTAAACGTAGCTGTTATATTCTAATTATTTTGCTATGGTCACTTTAAGAGAACAACTGTTCGATATATCTACCTCAGTATCCACTGAGTCTTTGTAGTCAATCCCTCTAATGGTCATGCACAATTTCTCCTCAGTTGCATCAGAGTTGCTATTGTTGACAATTTATTCTTCCCTATGTAACACAATCCCATGTAGTGACCAAATATTGCGAAATCAAATGGATAAAAATTCAAACAATTTGAGAGATATTTCTCGTTTTTGATGAATTCTGAAACAGTGCATTTGAAGAAAAGAAAAGCAATTGTGTTCCATGCTGCTTGGCTTTTGCACCATTTTGTAGACAAAAATACGCTCTGAAACCTGTTCGATTGTTTCAATAAGCCCTTATTTAGTTGTTGTGGTGGTTATGATCGAAGCCGCAGCAACTAAAGAGTTAGTTCATGTGTTAATTCATCTTCGCAGAACGAACTCGTGATAGCGCGGTCATTTTCGACTATAGAATCAAGCACTAATTATGATGATATTTTCTGTACTGTCCCAAAGAAACAGATATTGAGTGAAGAATCAAACAGTTTTCTGTGTTTAAGATCAGTATAAATGTCTGCAGAGGTGCTGTTTTTAAGCTGCTTCTTTTAAGTCACTGTTTAATGACAGTGTCTGTCAAAAACGATACGACTATAGGATGATATGAGTCTAAGCAAAGTTGTTGTTGTTATGCATCCGACTGATTTAAATAATATACTTCCATTATCTCTCTGTTTTCGTAGGGGTCAAATACCCTTGCTTTAATTTTATCTTTCGCTTATTCCGTTTATTAAGTTTAAGTATATATTTCCTTTACTTTTGACTAATTCGTTATTACCTTGTAGGCAATTTAAGATGGTTTAAATTTTTTCATAGGTTGCGTTCCTTTCATTGCTCGAAATATCGACTTTCTTCTTTATACTACTTTTCTAATTTTCTGGATTATCATAAAATGTTTTTCTTTCTGTCTGTCCAGTTTTTGTTCATTTCGTCTGTTGAGGTATTCTAGTAAATCAATGTCAACAAAAAAAATTCTTTCAGGAGTACTTTTACCATGTTAAGCTAGGAGGCCTTGATAATGTCATCTCTTAAGTGTTTTTCTAACACAAAGACAATTAACTGGGAACGTTCTTCTATCTCTTTGATAATATTTAATTGGAGCTCTTTATATCTATCAAACTTTGATTTTTTCTAGATCCAAACGAGCCAGACTTCTTTTTTGCTTCTGGTGTTATTTACTATCTTCCCTGAACGAACTGATTGGGAGATTATCTGATCCAACAGCCGACTTATTTGATCAGTTCCAATTAGTATTGTTATCTTCATGACAGATAATTATGATGTCAGGTGTGAATTTCTGTCCAGTGTCACTTTCGAATCTAGTGATATCCTCTTCATTAAGGACTTCTGTTAACCTTCTCTAACAGGTGGTAGCTGTCCGCTAGAAGTTTATTTCTTGTTTAAAAATTGAACTTAATGGAGACTTTGAACTCTGGATAGGCTATCTGTTATTATTATTGCTCTATTCCAGTAGTTTCCCTACTCTATCTATAAAGTAAGTAGCTCTAGTCCTGTACTGATGAAAACGAGTTCTGTTCGTTATGAGGAATAGAATACTTCAGCTGGTTTCTAATTGTCTCAATTTCCGTGTCTCTTTTGTGATCCATTATGATAATATCCATACGACCTTCTGACTCCTATTTTTAACGGAACCAACTGTGTATGACACCAAGTTGTACACTCTGTTATCGTCTATAGTACTTTTTTGCAATCTCCATTTTTTTTAGTATATTCCGTAAAATTGCTTTCTGTTTAATATTTCATTTTATACTTTGTGTAGCTATGGGGCTGTAATTTGGGGGAAATTCCCATCCGTCTTCTCTGTTCACTAATTCTCTTTCTCCTTATCGCCTCATTCCTTAATTACGATTTATTAAGCTTTTTTCTTCTGATATCCTCAGTAATCTGCCTTCTGGTGTTGAATTCATTTAATCTGGTTCTTCGCTCGTAGATTATGTTAGCCGTCATTATTTCCTGCGTTGTCACATCTTTGAGTTCAGTTTCTTCACAGATGGTTTCTGATGATGAGCTGGTGATGGCTCCTGTGATGATTTCAGCCGTTTTCCGTTATACTCTCTCAATCGCTTCTATGTTTAATCTTCATATCTAAGGCACCCAGGAAGGGGATCCGTATTCCAGGGGTATATACTTGTACATTATATATAGTTGTTTTGATAATGGAATCGATACTGTCCTGCAACTACTCTGAAAATGTTGATCTTTCTTTCTGCCTTCTCTATTATTCTTTCCGTATACGCTCACCGAACGTCAACTTTTTGTTATACGTGAACCTAATGTATGTCAGTTGGTAGTTGAACTGGCACTGCTCGTTATTAATTGTTATTGTAGAGATATATAGTTGGCGTCCTTTGCGTCTATGCTGAAGATTGAGATTTCACATTTCCCGATGTTTAATTCTATTAGCCATTCTTTGTTCTTTTGGCAATTATTTCAGTCACTTCTTGAATACGCTAGGTGTTATCTTCAAGGTTGTTTCTCCATGCTGCCAGGTCGTCGGCGAGCATTCTAACTTTAAATCCTGTTGATATTTTATCGATGGCATCGTTGATGTAGACAAGAAGAATAGGGCAGCTGCAGAATATTATGATAGTATTCCGCACTAACTGTTTTATTGTTTTCTACGATTAATATTTTTACTAATGCGAAAATGTTGCTGGTCTTCGCTCATCATAGGCACATTCCTATTCTATACAGCCTACCTTAACGGATAATGTAATTTGTATTTAAATTGTGAATATGATAAAAAATCTGATACATCGAAATGCAATTGATTAGAACTCCGTATTGTAAATATTATTTTTGAACATGTCATTTTTTCGATAATTTTTAAATTTAAATCTAACCTTTGTTTTTGCTACTTTATGGAGTATAACGTTTTACAATGTTTAACAATCTTTGTTTTGGCCCAGATTGTTTTTAGTTTTTAATATTGTTGAATGATCTAAATAATATTTCAGTTAAGTACAATTAGTTTAGTAACGGAACAACGTTAACTAGAACTGTAGAATTTTAACACGAATAAATAAATATAAGACTTGTTTAACTGAAAGTGAATAACAAAATATAGTTTTAATGCACAATGTCTTCAATAAGTATAATTGAAGTTATAAAATGCAATTATATAACTTTTATCTTTCTCAATCTCTTTTATTTACTAATCTTCTAATTATATAACTAAATTAACACAAACGATCGATCTACTTTAAATAATTTTTAATTGATCTAGGAGCTGAACGTAACTGAAAAAGTGAGTCTGGGAATGGAGTTGCCAAACCAAAATGGGGAGACGGATGCGAATCTCCTGTCACCTTTGACTTTGAGTCATTCGAAAAAGATCATTCAACGTCTCGATATTGAGTCCTACTACTCTGCCATAAAGGTATCTTTCAATAGAAATACTTCATTGTAAATACAAAAAGTGATTTTTCTTTTATATGTATTACACATCTTATACTAACACACAAATACAAAACTGTATTTTAATTAGGGATATTTATAATATGAAAATGTAAAATTTTTTACGACTTCAATGTAAAATAGTGCAAATAATGTACACATTCGTATACATTTGCATAACATATAATTAGTTATACAAAATCTAAAAATATTATTAACATTTTAACATTATGTGTGTTTTAAATAATTATAAGCAATATTATACAAATATTTTGACAGATCTATTAGTAAATTTTTTTATATAGCACGATTTTGTATTTTAAGTTTTGTGCAGATTCAAGCATATTTTTTGCTAGTCAACGACTACTTTATGTGCAACATAATCGTAAAATATAACAAAATAATCAATTTATAGATATTGTATATATTATAATAATCATTAAGCAAGAAAATTGTGATTGATTTAACTTTAGAGAAACAAATTGTTGATAATAACTAAACAATCCGAGTGGTTTGTTTTTTTCAGAGTAAAAATCAATGTTTGATACTTAGTTGCTCGTATATACAATATCCGCCAGTTATTATTTACTTATTAACGTAGAATCACAAAATCTATTCTATAAGATTTACAAAAAGATAACTTCTGATCTCTCATAAATTCAAGAGGGACATATCGAGATGATATATTTATATATCTTATTGACATTCATATTTTGAAAAGGATTTTGTATTAAATCATTTATTTTTTTAAAATACAGATTATGCAATAATATATTACTTCTCTATCAGCGAAATAATACATTTTAATTGCATCCTTTTAATTAATATTTTACGTTGAATGTATTACATATTTCTTAATTAATTTAACACTTATTTCAAAAGTAATATATCTAAATCAAAATGGAAGATAAAATATGTTATTACAATTTCTGAATGAATAAAAATATATACTCTGTTAGCCGCACTTCAAGACAACGTAAATGTCAAAATATATAAATGTTCTAAATCGCATATTTACTTTACAAATTTATGCATCACTTTACATATAGTTACGCAAATAATATGTATAAATTACATATGCAGCATTAAATTGAGTGTTCAATTTTATTGTTATTACTATAGCTATCAATTAGACTGGAGAATTCCACCACAATGCGGTTCCTGTTCATGCCCCATCAAATCCCAAATGTGACAGCTGACGCTCATATCATCGTGACAGTCTTCCCAAATAACACAGCCACCGAAGTCTTCAATGGTTCTCTAATTGTGAAAACGCAGCTCCGATGGCCGAACATCAATTTTTTTATACCTGGAAAACAGTTACCTAGTAGCAGCTACATTTACATGGTAACTTACTCAACTCGTAGTGGTGAGTAATTTCATTCAGCAACTATATCTTAAAATATCATTATGTGTACTTAAAATGACAAAAGAAAGGTGTTAAAAGTGCACTTAAAAATATTTCCTATTCATATATGAGTAACACATTACTTTTTTCACTCTTGATATGTACATTATATAACAATAACAATTTATTAGAAAAACCGGCGATGCTGTATAGTCAAAATAAAAAAAATAAATTTAAATATGAGACTTTTTAATTAAAATATAACTTATATTTTCAAATTAAATCTCTTCGTCAAAAATATGCAAGTAAAGGTAGCATAATATGTACGTTTAAAGTTTATAAGAGAAGCAAGGCAGGAACACAGATCACGAATTAGGAAATAATTACGTAAACGTACAAGTCAATATCAAACAGTGAAAGCATAAAATAATATGTAACGTTTAAAGTTTATAAGAGAAGCAAGGCAGGAACACAGATCACTAGTTAGGACATTATTACGTAAACATACAAGTCAATATCAAACAGTGAAATCTATACCAACATAAAATTAATACGTAATGAACTGATTTAGTTTTGAACTTATGAATTGTATTGGACTTGATATATTCTAATACACCATTAAAATAAAATAAAATATAAAATACTGTACATATATAAAAACACACATGTTATGAATACTATTTCTATAAACAATGATAATCTATATAAATAATTTATATCCATATGATATTACTAGAAAGCCATGTTTTTTTTTATATAACAATACTTTACAAAGAAGATGCTCATAAATTCTCTCACATCGGATGTTATCGGATTACATATTTTTAACAATATATTTTGTAATAAGTAAGACTTACGATTTTCGTAAATATCAATTTTCAAACACATCTTATTCATGTTTAAATCATCATGTTGAAGCAATATGAAATTATCTGGATATTCGATTTCAAATTATTTTCAAGTGTAATCGACTGATTACACTTTTGAGCCAATTATGGGAATCATTTGAATTATTCAAAGCTATAACTAATAGATTTATAAATATTATATATGGTAACTTAAAGAAGATGCCACTCAAAACTATATAATGTTGATATAATTTTGTAGATTTCGTAATTAAATATACATTTCGTAATATAAAATATTGTAACAAGACACTGTTTTATCAATTTTCTAAGATTATGTTTTTGAAAAATAAATACTTTATTGTAAATTCAACCTTAAAATGAAAGTAACAATATTATTTTTAAATTTATAGAAAAAAGGAAAATATAAGTTGAAAGGGTTCCTATTACTCAAGACTGTCATAATGAGCAACCGACCTTGTCCATTTTTTTAAATTATCTTTTGCTTCGACTACACGCTGAGTCGTTTGATCTGTTGTATCAATCTGTAGCTTTTGCATGCGTTTTACAATAAAGTAGGTCTTCAGAATGACTTTAGTAATGATTAACAATTTGATGAACCTCTGTAAAGAACCCTTTCTCCTGATTTAGTAAATTAATGATATACTAGAACCTATAATTCATACTTTACACATTTTTGTCTATCATATAATGTATATACATAGGTCATATATATGTATACATAAAAGTAAAATGTATACTATTAAATGATCAACACTGTTTCAAATGTAGTTAAATCTTTCTTATGTAACTAAAGTCACCACGTTTCGATAGATCTCTACTTTTATCTCTCTCTCTTCGACTCGCTCTACACTACATAGGCCCTGTAGCATCTTCAAATCCATTGGAACCAGCAGCAGAGACAGCATTAGTTACGGAGTCTCCTGAGCAAGCATCGACAGTCATGTCCATCGGAGTAGCCTGTATCACACCGCGGGCATGGAGTTCAGCATTGGGCATCTGGGAGGAGGCTGATATTGATGTAAGCTCATTTCTAGCTCAACAAATAAGCAGAATAAAGGCGACACAGCAAGTCAGATATAACATATACACTTTCTCTTCTGCATTAATCCAGACATGTGAATTTACAAGTAGAAAATATCATCATTCACTATTTAAAGAATCAATAAAAAGTGGTGTTTTAGTAGTTTTTCTATTATTTTGTAGTTAATCTTTAAATATAAAAATAATATGATTAACTTCTTCACAATTGATATAAAATTTGCTCTTTGCATGCGATTTATATATTTACTACACAGGTTGTAGATAAAATAACATTTTTAAAATGTTTTAATATTAAAGAGGTGATGTTTAAAATATTATTTTAAGGATATTTCAAATTAAAGAAGTTTATATAAAATCGGTGTTATCCTTTTAAAATATATATAAGAATGACAATGGTTTTTGGCTCTAAATATGCAATAATTAATATTTAGTTTATTAATTTTATTCAATGTATTCATTTAATTTAAAACAATTATATTCTATCGTATAATATATTTTTAATAATAATACAGGTACAAATTTTGTATTAGGAAGAGCTGGAACAATATTTGAAAGATGTATTATTATTATTGAAAGACGCATATTAAATGGCATGCGTATTTTAAAGTTCTGATGCATATAAACATATATTCTAATATGTACATTCAGTCAAAGGTATTAAAAACGACTGATTTTTACATATACAATTAAACTTAGTTTATCGTATATTTAAACTAAAATTAGTATTTCCGATAAAACATCCATTTATTCCATTGGACATTCTAGGTGGACGAAAATTCAAGCATCCAAAAAGCAGTTTTCAAGAGTAACTTCTTCGGCACCTTCACCGCTGAGATATTTATTGCTCCGAACACTATCGACTTTGCTGACGTCTTCGGCAACTTTGGAAAGAAGCTATCAGAAAGTTTTGTGGTTCTCATCGTCTTGGTGATCTGTATTGGCACCTACGTTCTTGTTGGTGTTCTTCTCTGGAGGAAAGATCGTGCTGAAGCTGATCTGGTGGGCTTCCATTATCAAACTTATTTGAAAATTATATTGATAATGATTGAGTATTTAATTAATTAATAATATTAATTTTGAGGGAACATATGCTAGAAATCCAAAGACGATTAACGTGCGCAGATTTTTTCATCTATGCCCAGATAAATTTAATTACTATTGTTGTTATAATATTATTTGTATGTGATTTAAAATATTGAAACTGCATAAAATTGATTATTATTACTATTGCAATTATGATTAAACCAGAGACAACTAAAATATCTCATGGTATATTTATCCAGTCGTCTTTGGATTTATCATTAATGATTCTAAATATTTAGAATGCATATCCGTATTTTGCTATAAATTTTCATCTCGCATAATCTGTTCAACCATGATACATTTTAATAAGATCAAAGGCATAATACAAGCCTGGTCAATTTTGAAGTACGGTCGTTTATGGCTGACTTAAACAGGTATATGTAGTTTTATGAATTTAGAATTAGATCTATTTATTTGCATTAGATATGAACAACTGAAGAAAATGGGAAACCAACGTCATATTCGCAACAATACGCTGCAATAAAAAAAGGATTATTTTGGAATCGGAGAACGAAAATCCTGTATGCAAGAGTAGACTACTTATGTCATATTAAATGATTAAAATCATTTGTAGCATTTAAAAAGCTACTAGACAATATTGCAGATAAACCGGTAATATCCATCTCAGTATATTTACGATGTTCAGATAGTAAACTACAAATGTCAGACGCATGTGTGTATTCACCATCATTTTCTCTCATTTACCTGACCAATTACAAAAGTCAGGAAAGAATATACAATCTTAATAATATTTAAGATACAATGAAAATACATAATTACTATATTATAAATAAACGTAAAAACAAACCTACATATTCAAAAGTGTACAGTACAACTACAAAGGATCATCATCATCAAGCGCCGTATGACATTAACATTGATGATCACTTTTTCACTTTTTCCAATCTGTTATTTTTCTTACTACTTCATGTTCTGAGACATTCATCTACTTTCTCGGACTGCCAACACATGTTACTCTCTGTCTTCCTCTGCCTCTTTCTCTCTAATCCAGGCGCTAAGGCCAAAAAGTGTCGTTTGATTTTGTGCCTTGGTAGCGCTTAGGTTGGAAGAATATTTTTACACAGAAGTAATATTCCATTAAATCAAGCACGAATAGCGTAACTTGTTTTGCCAATATTATTTATCACTGGGTAAATTATTGGGAGCTTATTCCTCCCTGCTAAGCTTTTGATTATATACAATTTATGGAAATCCGTGTTTTGTCACAAAGTATACATATAAATGGCTATTTCCTTTGTTATGTTTAATTCATATCTCAATTTTTTTAATATTTTAAACTTTATTATTTTAAATATAATTTCAAATTGATTTTTATAGATTAATTATTTTATTTTATTTTATGTGTATTGAAATGTTTTATTATAATTATAGCTGACTCTTACATATTATACATTTTGTGTCGAATCTTGATTGTAAGATAATATAACTTCTTATAGATTGTTCGCTTAAATGTTGCTTAAATGTTATTTTTCGTTAATATATTTATTAATCCTGCTCATATTAGCTTGCAAACATAAAGAATACGAACAAAGAAGTAAGAATATGGCGTGTAATTTAACTTATTTAGTTATATCCAGAAAAGGTATTGTGAAATTATGTTGACTGTATTGTCATATGGATACTTCTTTCATTTATGAATGAAACCAAATAAATAACGTTATTTGGTTACCAGAGACCTTTGTCTATATATTTTCCAGTGGAACTATATATCAGCTAATAAAAACATTTCTACTTTAAACGTAAATAATACAATTACTAATTATATATTACTGATTTCGGCTTTACCGTTTTGTAGATATATATGCGATTAGTTTAAAGAAATAGATACTACTATTAAATACAGCACAATTAAATACTTATAGCAAAACTTTATTCTATTAAATTTATCCAGATCACAATTATGAGTATATTTCCATAAAAAGAATTACAAATTATTATTTATTACATTTTCTATGTATATTTGAAAATCTCATTTTCAAATTTTCCAATGCATCCTTCTCAATTTCTTTCTCTTATTTGAAGCTCCGCTATGAGCCTCTCGTAGACAATGATCCGAATCACGACTACTCTTACATCGTGAGTGTTCATACGAGCCCTATTTCAAATGCTGGAACCTCCGCAAATGTCTTTCTCAATGTCCTCGGAAAGTGGGGATCCAGTGGTCACAGAAGGATACATGATGGTTGGAGAAAGGTAGGTGATCAGATGTCTTAAATATAACTACTTTCAAAAATAATAAGCTTTCAGAAAAGAAAAGAAAAACATTTTTTTAAATTAAAACAAGCTATAATATAACATTTTTAGTGTAATTTTAGATTATTTTGTATAGATTAATCGCCTAATATTTGTTAAAATTATATTTCCAATGATCATTAAATATTTTAGTTACACAATAATTATGATTAAAGTTAATATATTTCAGTGCAGATTTTTTAATTTTCTCCATTTCATTTACATTCTTCTGAGGTCTGATAGCGTTTTCTTTGTATTTCTTCTGACACTGTCAATCCAGCTTTTCTTTGGTCTATCTCTCGTTCTCGTTCCTGACATCTTTCCAGGAATTATTTTCTTCTTTGGCGTTTCCTTTGTCCGCATAATGTGTCCAAAGTATGACAATTTATATTTTAAGTTGTTAAACACAGCGATGTAGAAGGCCCAATTTCCTGAAGAGCTTGTGTTAGGGTTCTGTACAGTTGCAGTGTCTAGCTGATTGAAAGCATCCTTGACCAGCACCATGCTTAAAAAGTATCTATGAATTTCCAGTCATCCTCGACCAGCACCATGCTTCAAAAGTATCTATGAATTTCCAGTCATGCTCGATCAGCACCATGCTTCAAAAGTATCTATGAATTTCCAGTCATCCTCGACCAGCACCACGTTTCGAAAGTATCTATGAATTTCCAATCATTCTTGTTTAGTGTCCATGTTTTGCATGAATTTGTTAATGTGAATACTGACTGTTTTAAAACTCTAACTAATTTTCTTTTTGATTGATACTGACATTCTTATTTTTCTAGTTGTTAAACCTGTAATTGCATATCTTGCCAGCATTGCAGCTATCTTTCAAATTTCCATATCGTTTATTTGATGAAATTTGTGCATCCAATAGCTAAAAGTTCTAAACGCCTTCTATATTGTCTCTATTTATTTGGAATTGTTATTTTTTGCATTCTTATTAGTTTAGGTTTTTGATATTTAATCAACTTAAATTAAAGTCCAACTTCTCGTCTTATTCTTTTATTTTGATGAATATAGATTTTAGACTATTTTTGTTGTGACTATTGCTGTGAGTATTTATAATCTGCGTATCTTAAGGCTTACAGGACATGCGCTGTGCATAAAAATATTGAACATATTAAATTGTATGGAACAAAACACATCGAAAGCAGTGCGTCAAAATTGATGATGAAAATGTTCAACTTTACAAGCATTAAAATTTAATATAAATTACGGCTCACTACGACCAGTAGGATTCGCGAAAGGTGATCATCGGCGTAGCTTGCTATAATTGACTCGGTTGAGAATTTAAAATAATTTAATTATTATTATTATTATTAAAAAAAAATCACTACCATAAGAGGTCGAGGGTGCCCTATTGCAATATAAATGTCTTTCTGTAATTATAACTTTAATAAAGTGTGCCTTTAAAATAAATAATGCCATTTTAAAAATTACTATATGCCTCTTTTACTTGTATAGAATAATATATAATATTATTAATCGATTAATAATGTATAATATGTATAATAATCCCAATATTATATTATGCATAAATCATTTATTTTGCACAAAATGAATATATAGGAAGGTATCTATAATAGGTATACCGTATACAAGTAAGAATAGATACATTTTTCTGCATGTCTTCTGGTATTAGATATGTTTACTGTACATGTTTATAATTGTACTTATTAAAGGAAATAGGTCCTATCTATCGATTGCCGACAGAAAGACAGTATTATGTTAGTTGTAAACAAGAAATGAATATATTTTGTTATAGGTAAATAAAGATAACTGGAATTCCTTAATTGATTACTTGACTATAATATATTTTCGTTATTACCGGTGACAGATTCAGAAGTTGGCTATGCATTACAGTAGATTCTATACTGTACTATTATATTTAGGTGTCATATATTATAATATCCTTGTTTTACATCAAAGTAGAAGGCTATGATGGTTATTTTAAAGTAATATATGTATATATATAAAACAACAATATTGAGATGAGTCTTCAAAATTTGAAATTTAACAAGTATAGGAAAGAAAGTATTGATTGTTGTTTAGATAATATGATTCTTTAGATGATATGATTCTTTAGATAATATGATTCTTTAGATAATATGATTCTTTAGATGATATGAACCTAGAACGTGTGGTCGACAGCAGCATAAGCCAAATTCTTTGAATAAAGATGCGCCAGAAGAATTAGAGCAAAATATATTTCCGCATAAATATGTTTCTTCCTACCAGAGTGGATGGATGGAGATTAAATTGACCTTTCTTTGAACATTAATAAAAAATAATAAAAAATAATCCAAATTGTAAATTATGTTTTGATTTGGTAGCTATTTTATTTTGAGCACGCCTATGGTGATGATGTCTACTAGTTTTGGAAATTGATACTAGGTAGTTAATATGTGGATTTGCAGGTTTGGTGGTTTTGACCTTAGAACCACAAAAAAGCATTATCTTATTTTTTGTAACCTGCCTTTGAAATTCTAAATTAAAATTATTGTTCAATGGTTCTAGTGGCACTTATTATCATTCTTGATTAATCCAAGTGATTTATTGTTTATTTTACTTTTGGTATACATATATCCGCAGATTGTTTGATATTTGTTTTTATTCTTTCTGCAAATCCATTTAGGATGTGCATTTATCTGCAAACCGATTGGATATATCTATTTCTCAATTTGCTGATATTTTTTAAGTCATATCGTATGCTTTCTTGGAGTTGCTTCATTGCTTGTAGTTTGATATCCATTTTGGCCACTGATCAGTTCCACAGGGTCCACGTGGTCAGTTCCACAGTCTGCCTCAGGCACTATCTTAGTTGAAGTTATATGAAACTCTTTAATCTGCTTTTTGTTATGTTGTAATCTACTTAGTTTCTGTAAAGTCCATTGGGAAAGATATAGATGTGCAGTCTTCGTTTCATCTGTTTATTTGTGACTGTAAGAATATTTTGTATATACAATACAATAAATTGTTCTCTTTATTCATTCCTCTCACTTAGTCCGAATTTTTCCGTCACTTCGCGTGTTTTTCCCCTTTTAGTTTCAGTCTCCCATTAGTACCATTATATCATCTTTGGGTGTATTGTCGGGTGCATGTTGAATGTTGTAATAGAACCCTTCCATGTTATCATCATCTGCATCCGCATCAGTCGTGAGTGTCTAAATTTGGAATACTGAAAGCCAATTATACTTGAAATTGAATTTAATTGTGATCATTCTATTGTTTATTGGATTATTGTATAAACAGTCTTTTTGATACACCTTTTGAACAAATAAATGCAATTCAATTTCTGCGTAGATTTTCGTGTCCAGAGTAATGCATATGTAGGTATAATGAGTTTTCTTGAAGAAAATAATCTTTGCCCATACATTTAACAGGATAATTCCAAATGAATAATTTCTATTATGTCATTTTTGCTTCACTATTTCAATTTGATTTGATTTATATTTTTTACATTTTATGTAGCAACTTTTTTGAGGGGGTTTAAGCGAATGTGATTTTGTTCTTTACTGACAACATTAGCCTTGGAACTCCAAATATGATTTGGTTTGTCTGTGTCATTTTGTCAAGCGTACTTGGTATTTCGCGTCGCTCCTTTCATAGTAGCATTTTCATTACCTTCTGGCTTGAGGGTTTCACCTTCTGGTCCTGGCATTCGAGTTAAACGTATATAGCTGTTCGTCATTGAGAGTTTTCTTAGCATTTGAAATGAAATAATTAGTTATTGATGTCATCTCAGCATAGGAGCCATTACCAGGATTATAATGGTCTGCTCCTAATGTTCTGAAACTATCTACTGTTGACCATGGTTCGGCTCCATCACCAGCAACAAACACTTGTGCTGCGACCTATACCCACCTTGTAATTATGGTTTCGTCATAGATTCTGAGATATTTATTAAGCTAGTGGTGTCATATACTAGCTACTCCCCTTATGAAGTCACTGTAGTCGGTCCAGCGCAACGTATTCGACAGATAAATCTGCTTGTATAGCGGCTAGCCACTATATCTAATGACTTTTCATTATACATCATCTGAAAATGCACATTTAAAATTATTATTATAAAAGTGAACATTAAATAACTTTTGATGCAAAAGATTTTAAATAGGAATAAAAAATGAATTACAAATCCAAGAAGAATGTCATATTTTTTCAAATCTATAACATTATTCAAGGGCTGTACTATGTCATCCAGTATTAAGATGTATTTAAAATCTATATAAGTAAAAATTACAAAAAAATATGCTTAAAATATAATTATATCTTTAAAATGTTTTCTTATTTTCTATAAATGAAATGCAATGAAAAAAACGATGGTTAATAATTTATTTTCTTTAGCAACCTTTTAACAACGGCTCAGTAACTAACTTCGTCATGACAACGAATGCCTCATTGGGTGATCTACGAATTCTCAAGATCTGGCACGATAATTCTGGCTGGAGTCCATCCTGGCATTTGGAGAAGGTCATCATCGAGGACTTGCAAAATAAGAAACTGTGAGTTAAAAACAACAATGTACAGTTTTGTCCCACAAACATGGTATAAATAATAATGTATAATTAGTGTCCTATTTGAATTTTAAAATAGGAAAATTGGTCAATATTTATTATAACACTAAGATCGCTAATAGAAAATACAAATAAATTCCTAGCTATAGTAGCAATTGGTTTATTATAAATATTACTTTATTATTATTTACTGTATTGTTATAATTCATATTTAAAATTGAAATAATTTCTATGAATAAAGTAATGTTCATATACATTGCAACTCAGGTAAAGATAGAAAATATGTCATGTATTAATGTACTCATTGTGTTCTAGTAAATTATATTTCAGTTAATAAAGTTTTTAAATCAAATAATTCATTTATCCTATTGGAATAAAAATAACACAAATTTATATTTATAAGTAATTCCAACATAGCAGATTGCTTGTATTCCATTTCTTTTAATATGAATCATCTATACTACTTATTCTGTATTTTTTAAATATGATTATATTTTTCCAAAAATCAGTTAGTGGGTATATTACATTAATTTTAATTTAGATTATTAAAGGTTTTCCAATATAGGACGAAATTACAGCTGTTATTTTATGTATTTCACATATATATATTTATTTATTTATTCACATAGATGTATAAAGTAAGTAAAAATATTGAACACAACTCCGTTTTACAATTTTTCCTTGAAGATTATTTACTACAAAATATTTAGAATGTCCAGTATATTTACTAAATAAAAATGTTTTTTGTAACAAGAATAATAGGAGTAAGTTTTAATACTACAAACATAGTTACCATTCTTCTACTTTTATATAATCAATAACTGATTTTTTCACAAATAAGTAGCTTAATAGGTAAACAGCATATTGTTCATTATAAATAATATGTAAGTATCATTAAATATTATGAAACTATCCTCTACTATATTGTTATTTGTTAAATGAACATTTTGATTAACTCAGTTATCAAATTGTTTCTAAGTATATGGGAAGACATCACTGTAAATATAATTTGTGCTGGGAACACCTCGGAACACCTCGGAACACCTCGCATGTGTTCTCAAGGTGTTCCCCAGGTGTTCTCACTTTTTTTAGGTGTTCTCACATATTTTCAGGTGTTCCCGTTTCAATTGGGAATACCTGGATTATTGGGAACACCTGAGATGTTCTTAAATCTTATGTCATGGAACATCTGAGGTGTTCTTAAATTTTATTTCATGGAACACCTGAGGTCATGGCTATTTGACAGTAAATTCTG